>BSBM01000255.1:7762500-7952500 GCA_027924585.1 Larix kaempferi
TTCTATTTTTTAATAAATTTTAATTGCACTAATGTCAATCTTACACAAAAGTAGGTTATTTCTTTCGTCTATAACTTTTGATTAGCTCACATATTTTGAAAACAGAATTTCTAGAAACAAATTCACATAAATTCAAGAAAATATATACAAATTATTTGTAAAAAACATATTAAAAACATTATATGTAGAAATTTTATTTCTAAAATAAAGTCTGAAAGTCAAAATATTACTAGTATATCTTATCAAAAAATTGTCAAAATTAACATTTTCTTCAAAACATGAAACTATTCAACAATATCATGCATGCCAAATTCTTCATCGACATTGGAATTTTATGGATCTCGAGTTTCCTCAGGGACATCAATGTCCTCTTCCATTGGGTCTTCTATGTCTGCAAGATCCCCAAAGTGCTCCTTTCCAAACACCCCTCCTAATGGGGGTTGAGGGTCCTTTGACATCTTTGCTACAAGTGTTTCACTAAACTCTCCTTTCTTCAAACCAACTTCTTGCAGTTCATCTGGAAGAACTTGAATAGCATTAATTCTTTGCTTTATGTAATTGCATTGGAGTGGATCATTATCAATGGATATGCAATTTATTCCTTTCTGTAAGGAGCATGCTATTGTTGTACCTAATCACCAAAAAAAAAAGAGTTAAGTCAAATAGCATAAAGAAGCATACTTTAAAACAATAAAATAATGAAGGATAAAACATACAATACAACTTGATATATTATTTCATTTGTAATATGAGAAAGTTTACCTGAACCGAAGAACAAATCTAAGACCCAATCTCCTTCTCTTGAAAATGTATCTATGGGATAATTAATCGATGCTTGTGGCTTTTGATAGATGTTTATAGTCACTCCTTTCAAATCCCTTTCTTCATATGTTAATTTTTTTACCACGGCATTATAACTCAATATCTGACAATGTTTTCCTCCACTATTTTCATTGATTGAAAGATATTCATAAGCCTCCTCCTGTGTCCAAGTTTCAAGATGTATGTTTTCAACATCACTCAGGATTGGATCGCTACCGAAGCTACGAACATTAGGCTTTTGCCTGTAACAAAAATATAAAACAATTAATTAACTTATCAATAAATATAATTGGTTTATAAATTCAAACATTTGATAATATAGTTCAAATATATTACCAATAAAGTTACTTCCTTTTTTTTCCTTTACCCCTGAAGGCTGTCAACAAGCCCCCTAATTGTGTGTCTGAATGGAAAACAACAAATATCCATAGTGGTGATGTTGTGACATCTACAAATCCCAAAACCACTTTACTGAATGATTGGTAAGTATAAGGCTCACAATTAGAAGTAGTGTTTCAGATATTATATCCATGAGGGATATCTGTAATCACTAGTACATACTCCTTTTTAGGAACAAGATTTGAAATGTTTGCACAGTCACCTAAAATGACTTTATATTGCACAGTGTCAATCCCATTCCAAATATAATGATCAAGTGTATCATCAAGTTCAACATTTGCAAGACGTTGTCTCCTTTGTCATTCTATTTTGGCTCTTTGGATATGAATTTTGAAGGACTTCGGTACTCCATCTCTACCCCTCTTTGGCATCTTCAAATGAAAATGATCTCTATAAGTAATAAAATAGAAATGAATTGAATTAGAAAATAAATAAAATAGGATGTATCATAGATCAACATACCTTCTTCAATGCAAAAAAAATTGTTTTAAAGTTTCTATTGAGCTTGAGTCTGGATATTTGCATTTAACATCATCCCAACTCTTCTCACTCAACATCATAACCATCTCCTCTTGTATTTTCATGTAGACCTTGTGACTAGAAAATGAAACAATAAATGATGTTTACAATCATATATAATAATATAACAGAATACCTAGAACATAACAAAAATGTTAAACTCAAGAACAAAACATCGTATCATAAAAAAAATGCTCAACTTACTTGTCAATTTCGCTGCACATTTCCTCCATGGATAATTCATCTGAATTTACCCGTGACATTATTGTAGCTATTAATGTTTCATCCTTCACACCTTGCATTGTTCTCCAAGGTGTAATAGTCATGTTGTCTGGCAGATTCTTGACATCAGTACCTACCTTACCACCACTCCATGGAACAACTCTACCTTTTTTCACTTTATGTTTTTTTATGCCAATATTATCCCACTAGCTAAATATGTCCTCAATCAAATCCCATGTTTTCCCAAATCTGAATGCCAACTGGAAATAGGCATCAACAGATCTGAATGCATCACTTCCTTTGGAAATTTTTTGTAGCACAATATCATCTTTAATAGGGAGACCTATTTCCATACAACATTGTCTCTGAAAACTTGCATCAACTCTAGATTTTTCCCCACCACATATTTGCACAAATCCACTGTGTATAAATCTCACCCTTTGAACAAATGTCATTGTAAACCTATATTCACTCTCTGTGTTATGATACCATGCCAACAAATTTGCTTCTACATCTGTTAAACTAGCATAAATGATGCATTTAACTATTTCAAAAATAGGGTTATTGGGATATTCTTGCATCAACTCTCTTCTTGCCTCTGTAGAATGATTCCCTCCAAGAACATAATTTTTGTAATGAAAACATCTTGCTTCATCAAATTCATCTCTAGTAGGAACAACTTCCGGGTCAACAAGGACTAGGTAGTCAACCACATGTGCATAGGGATTGTGCCTCATCAATGCTTTCAAGTTGTGAATATGCAAGTGATGTGGTTTTCTAATTCTAAATTGATATTGACCTTCTGTCGGTTTATAAAGTTGATTCACATTGAACTCAAATGTATGTCCATTGTTAACCAAATTATCCCTTTGTAATCAATCTCGAATGGCATTTTGTGTTGTCTTGACAATGCCACCCTCTAGATCAGCACCTGGAGTAATGATTTCCCTACTACTACAAGAATTTTCAATCTCAGATTCAATAATAACATTGGTTTCAGTAACAACAGATCTCCTCTTTTTTTCTGATTTGAAGGGGTTACTTCTAAATCAACAATGCCTTCAACAGGAATTGAGGCACTCTCAACCATATTTCTTTTACGAGATTGTTTGTTACTCTTACTAGTAGGAGTAACAAGCTCATTTGCAACAATTTCATCATTTTCAGTTGGGCAAGATTAAGATTTAAATATAACCCTTCTAGGTACCTGATTTGATTGTCGGATGTTCTTTCCTCTTTGTGATTGTACTTCTTCAGTTTGAACATTTAACACTTGTTTTTTCTTCCTTGCTTCTGGTCCCTTTTGAATAGCGACACTAATGACATCCATAGGATCTGCCTCTGTATAATAAATTCCATTCAACTTTTTTGAAATCGAAATGGAAAAATCCTGCAAAATAAAAACATTATCGTATTAAATCTATTACATTGTGGTATCCAAGTTATAACAAAACCAATTTAAGAATAATACCAATATTCAAACTTACTCTGCCGCTTTCAATTTCATCCACGACCCCTTGACAAAAATCTGTGAAATTTTCTTGAACATTATATTTTGCAATCTTCAAAGCATATTGGATTTTCGCAAAGGTCTTGGCTTGTTTCACCTCTGCATAAACAATATCTGTACCCAGCACTACACATATATCTATCAGCAATCCCAATACATTGTAATATGCTTGAATATATGGATATGCAGAACAATATAAGAGAATGCTTTCAGGTTTTCCTTGATTTTTTTCCTTCAGATGCCAATGATACTCTGTTTTGTCTTCTTCTGCTGCATGTTTCCTGTCTCTAACATTCTTCATTTTTAATTCTTCAAAGCTAAGAACTCTGTCTTGAGTCTCAACATTCTCAGATGCCTCAACTGTTTTTTTCAATGCAATGATCGTCGCTCTTGATCCAGAAACGTTTACAAACTTTCTTGATGCCATTGTACCTATATCCAAAATATATAATTTTAAAATAAATCAACAAACATTTATAATCTAAAGAAAATCAACATAAATATTCACTATAAACTGTATTTGAAAAACGTTTTAAAACAATTTTTACATTCATAATCGTTGTTTTTTACGTTTTGAATTTTTTTTTTTTAAATGTATACCTACCCCCTAACCCCCCTAAAATATATAATAATTAATTTTAAAATAAAAATTAAACATATCGCTACCCCTACCCTTACCCCCAAACTATATAATAACAAGTAAAAAAAACAAATTTAAAACTAACCCCCTACCCCCAACCCCCTTTAACAATATAATAAAATTTTCAAAAACAATTAAAACTAAACCCCCCCACCTAACAATATAGTACACAATTTAAAAAAAAAAATTAAAACTAGCTCCCCAACAATATAATAAAAATTAAAAAAACAAATTTTTAAACTACCCCCCACAACATATTAACAATTTAAATAAAAAAATTTAAACTAACCCACCCCCCTAAAATATATTAAAAAATAATAAATTAAAAAATTAAACTAACCCCCCCCTAAACTAACCTCCCACCCACTTGGGCGCCAAAGGGCGGCCCCCATGGGTGGCTGCGATGTTAGGCATCGCGGCCGCCTGTGAGGGCCGCCCTTTGGCACCCAAGCGAGTGGAGATCCACCCGCTTGAGCACCAAAGGGCGGCCCCCACAAGCGTCGTGATGGTGGGCATCGCGGCTGCCCGTGAGGGCCGCCCTTTGGATCCGAAGCGAGTAGATCTCCGCTCGCTTGGGCGCTAAAAGGAGGCCATCACGGGCTCCGTGATGCCCAGCATCGTGGCCACCCATGAGGGCCACCCTTTGGCACCCAATCGAGCAGATATCCGCTCACTTGGGCGCCAAAGGGTGGCCCTCATGGGCTGCCACGATTTCCTTGGGTGCCAAAGGGAGGCCCCCACGGGCGCCGCGATGTTGGGCATCATGGCCGCGTGTGAGGGACGCCCTTTGGCGCCCAGGTGGAGGAGGAGGTTTGGGGTGGGGAGGTGCGGGCACGGGGGTGGATGGTAAAAAAAAATTAGGAAGGGGATGGAGGGTAAAAAAAATTAAGGAAGGGGGCATGGGTAGGTTAGGTAAAAAAAAAAATTATATTTTAAACCCAAAGCATCCATATTTTGAAATTTTAATTTATATTTTAAACCTGAAGCAAGCCTTGCCTCAATTAATAATACGTGAATTTAAGAAAAAAAATACATTTAAAAAAAAATATAAGACCAACCCGGAAAGTCGTAGAGCCTCCTCTGTTGAAAGTGCTAGAAGTTCCTCTCTGCAATCTTCTCGTTCTTCTTGAAAACCTTCATGAATTGCTCCAAAGACTAAACAATCATGTATTAATAAGATAGATTAGGTTTAAGTTTACCATTTTTAAGAATGTTAAAAAAACAAAAATGTAAAAGAATAAAGCCATAAAGCCATAAAACAAGCATTACCAAATGAATAAAACCATAAACTAATTATTGCAAAATTAACAAAAAAACTAATTAATTTATTAAAAAGAGAAAAAAACACTAACCTTGAAAGTGATACTAAATTGCTCCAAATTAAATGATGAATAGTAGGAAATCTAAATGGTTTATATATATCCTAGATTAGGTTTAACATTACTTGTTTTACGAATGTGGGATTAAAAAAATGAAATTAGTTACTGAATTATTATTAAATTTATATAAGATAGGTTTAAATGAAATAATTACTAATGTTATGAATGTAGAGTTAAAAAAATGTAAATAGTCATTCCTTTATTACAAATTGTATATAAAAAATGTTACAATAAATTTTACTAGTCTTATATGTCTGGTATAGAAATATGTAATTAGTTAATAGATTATTTCAAATTTTTTTATATCAGAAATTCGTTTTTTTACTAGTCTTATGAATGTGTGCTTTAATTTTGTAGGAAAATTTTGGAGGGAAGTTTTGGAGGGAATGTTTTGGAGGGATATTTTCATTCTCATAGCTATAAGATTGTCAGTTGAGAGTTGCACCATTCTACTTTTTGGTGAGGACTGTGGTAAAATTTCTTTGCAGTTGAGCGATTAAGATTTTTCTATAATTCTATCTTTTAGTGAAAAGTCATGGACTCATCTGAAGTAAATTCCAATGTCAATGAAGAAATGTATTGTTCATCTAGCCAAGATATTGGCAGTGAAAGCAATGTAATCAAGCATGTTATTTAAGAACTTCATAATTATGAATATTTTGAAGACACCAGTAATGAAGGGCAAGAATGTGATGATGATGAAGAGCTTCCTCCAAGTGGGGATACTAAAAACAACAAACAAGATGATGACAATTTTCCTCCCATTGAGGATTTTCAAGACACAAATGATGATTTTCCTGAAAGAAAGGATTTTCAATGCACCAACAATGATTTTCCTTCAAGCAAGGATTTTAATAGGATCAATGATGATTTTCCTCCCACTGAGAATTTTTGTGGGACTGATGATGATTTTCCTCCAAGAGAGGATTTCAATGGGATAGATGATGATTTTGGTGAGGAAGAAGACATCAATAATTGTGAAGATGATTTTCCTCCAAGCAAGGATTTCAATGGGATATATGATGATTTTGGTGAGGAAGAAGACATCAATAATGGTGAAGATGATTTTCCTCCAAGAAAGGATTTCAATGGCATAGCTGATGATTTTTCTCCAAGGGAGGATTTCAATGGTACAGATGATGACTTTCCTCCAAGCGAGGATTTGAATGGCACCGATGATGAGTTACCTCCAAGTGAGGATTTCAATGGCACAGATGATGAGTTACCTCCAAGTGAGGATTTCAATGGAACCAATGATGATTTTCCTCCGAGTGAGGATTTCAATGACATGGATGATGATTTTCCTCCGAGTGAATATTTCAATGGCACCGATGATGATTTTCCTTCGAGTGAAGATTTCAATGGCACCGATGATGATTTCCCTCCAAGCGAGGATTTCAATGGCACCGATGATCATTCTGTTGATGATGAAGCCACCAATGATGAAGACGATGATTTTCCTCAAAGTAAGGATGTTACAGGAACCAATGACGAAGACAATGATTCTCTTCCAAGGATTTTACAGGAAACAATGATGTCAATGTTGAATCTCAAGAGTTCCCTTTCAGTGAAGAATTTAGTGGCACAAATAATGTTGATGGTCACATTGATCTGGCAGCTAGTAATCAACTTATTAGTGATCATGACAATAATTTTCATAATGAATTTGGTGATGAAATTTTCAATGAGGGGGGTGATATGCATCACAATGAAAACATTCATTCTAATGAGGATGTTGTTGCAGGCATAATGGTCCAAGCGATCCAGTGATAGAATCCATTGCAGAGCAGGATTAAGTGTACGACTAGACCTTTCTATGTCAATCCAAAGCATTCCAGTTATACAAGGTCTAGGAAAGAATTTCTCACAAGTCCAAGTTCCATTACTCATTTGATTTCGAGTGAGTGTTGCCACAAAATTTGTTTGAAAATTTTAGGCTACAATTATGTCTTGGAGGAAAGGAAGATGTATTTATCAATGAATAGAAGCATGCAAAATTCATATTTAGTGGGGTGCGTGATTTCTACTAGGATAGGTTATGATTATCGCATTGGAAGAATTATGCTTTGTAGAAAGGCATTCAAACAGATTCACTCAATTGGTAATCTTCGATTATCAAGAATCCAAACAAGACCAGAAAAGGATCCTACATTTTACACTGATGATTATCAGGGACGGATCATTGGGCCATCAACACACATTGCAATATCATGGATGCATGCTTTATTTTCCAAGCATGGAGAGAGTATGCCAAATACAGAAACAATACACATTCCAGATAATTTCACAAGGCAGGAAATCTACAACTTATACAAGGATTATGTTCAAGGTGGTCAAGGAAATGACAATTTCATCAGATATGCATATTTCACAAGAGTGTGGAAAAATAAGTTCAACAACGTTCACATTCCAAAGAGGTCAAGGATGGGGGTCTGCAGTACATGTGCTTCTCTTAAAGAAAGAAGGGATAGATCAGAAGGGATATATAAGGAGGGATAGAAAGAGGTATGTTTACAAACAAAAAAAAATTTAGATAAATGTCAATTATTGAAGCTAGTTAATAATTTTTTTTTGTTATGTTGTTTGTAGATGCTATAATCAATGCATTGCAAGAACATTGCAATCAACAATCAAATGAACGGAAAAAGTTGTACATACATCGCAAGATGTGTTATGATGCTCCACATAAGTATATGGGTTTGATAATTGATGGCATGGATCGAAAAAAAACACTCTTACCACATTTTGTCCGTGTGCCAAAGAATTTAGAGGAGAATTTTATTTAGTTTCACTTGGTTGGGTGTATGGTTTTTAATGGTGAAATGATTCCAAGGGTTTAATTTACAGCTCCAATTATTCACAATGATGCAAATTTGACCATCAACATAATTCACCATGTCATTACTCATTGGCCTGATGATCTTCCAGAAGTTCTATATCTACAATTGGACAACACAAGCCGAGAAAACAAAAATCAGGTCGTGTTTGGTTATCTAAGCATGCTCGTTAAATTGGGAATTTTTAAAAAGGTAAAAGTTGGGTTCCTTCTTGTTGGGCATACACATGATCATATTGATCAAATGTTCAACCATTTTTCAAGGACATTGAGGAGGAATAAAGTCGGGAGCCTACCATCGTTGATTGAAATTATAGGGAAAGCATACCATACAGAGCCTATTGTACAAGAATTGGAAGAAACTGTTGACATGCAAAGATTTATGTTTGGATCGCATGGTGAAGAAAGGTGCATTGAAAAACTTAATGACATTAGCTTTCAGCATCAATTTCGTATAAAAAATATTGATGGAAAAAACACTATTGTGGGGCAAGAAGTACTCAACTAGCACAGAATGGGGACCTTCATCAGGTTTGGCATTTCTGAAATTCATCCCAAATCGTCAAATGCATGCTTCAAATTTATTGTTTCGCAATCATCAACAGAGATTCATAATGCAAGGCGACATAGTAGAGATGTTGATTCTTCTCAATGCTTGGAAGAAATAAAAAAGTCTACCGAAGATACATATGAGTACTTTGATATTGTTGATTTTGTTTGGTGGGAGTCTTTTTTCATGGAGCAGAGTGACATAATTTCAAACTCTACAAATGGAGATATATATTTGAAGTCTCCATTTGCTTGGCCACAAAGTTTATCAAATGAAAATGAGGTAACAAATGTTGAACCTCGAGCTGTTGAGGTTTCTCAAGTAGAGGAAAGAGAAAAATGTATATTGGCTCTAGAAGATCATCCGCAAAGCGTTGAGAGATGGAAGACCTTTACAGGGGCTCGGTACAAGATATCAAGGAGGTTGCATGATTGCAGTTTTGGCTACAGATGATCCATGTCATTATCCATTCTGGATTGCAAAAGATATGAAGGTCAATAAAGAAAATGATGAAGTAGTATCAATATAGGTACATTGGTATGCAACAGATACACACCCATTTGATGGTGTGTACAAGGCAGAGATGGTGGTTGAGAAAAAAGGTTTGTTGAAAGAGAAAAAGAAAGGGTCATAAAATAAATAACCACCACATTGACATATTGAAATTAGAGGAAGTTGATATACTTGTTTATGATTTCAACTTAACAAAGAAAGACACTCTCCGCTCCAAGACTATAGAGATTATCAGGAAGTTGTTGCCAAAGCAAGAAGTTGCAAGATGAGAGTCTGTTAAATCGAGCCATAGATCCCGAAAGAATATGACATTGGAAATGATGGGCATAGATGTAGACTCAGATGGTTCACCCATTGATAATAGAGAAGAATATGGGTCATCTACATCTTCATCAAGTCCTTCATCTGCAGAAAATGTAGATTCTAATGGGGTGTCAGATTCCATGGATGAATTTGAAGAAGTAGTTTAGATGCTTTTTATTACTATGATTTTTGTAATTGAAACTCTAGAGGATTTTTTGATGATGGGGTGTCAGAATCCATGGATGAATTTGAAGAAGTAGTTTAGATGCTTTTTATTAGTATGATTTTTGTAATTGAAACTCTAGAGGAGTTTTTTAATATTTATATGAATAATGTGTTCTTGTATGGTCTAATATATTATCTCATTATGAATTGCATCATAATTTCTTTGTTTTTATATGGTTAGAGTGGTGAAATTATTAGAGAATTTTTTTTTTGTTTAATATGCAATTTTCCTGAAAGTTGTAATTTATCTCTTGAAGAAAAAAAACTTTTTTCGAATTTAGGGTTGATTTTAAAGTTTTTGTAAACAACAATATGGGATATTTAGGCCATGGCTCTATTTTTTACCCTGAAAAAAAATACATGTATACTGGTATCAACACTTTTCTATTTTGGGGGTTTTTTTGGTGTTTATTTTGCAAAAATCATCGTTTTTAAGGCTAGAGTTCTCTTTCATAGTATATAGTTCTCGTTTCATAGTATAAGTGGTTCATATAAATTGCATAAATAACATGCATAGGAAAACATGAGACAAGAGATTAACACATGAGGTGAGAGATCACCGAGTTGTTAACAGAGTTCACCCAGTCTAGCATATGTCTCTTGACTCCGCTCAACTACATAGCCGCTTCATTCTCTTCTTTAAAGATACTCTCCTTTACAAAGGGTTGAATTCCCACATTATCAAGTGGCAGTAGAATTCCCACAACAAGTGGCAGTATCAAAAAGATACTCTCATACAATGCATAGAGTTGATTCTCATGAGCATGTGGCTATGTCTCTCTTACAAAGAGACGATCTCCTCTAACAAAGGATGATCTCTCACAAGCATGTGGCTATAGGCCCATTACAACATGGAAACATAATCTTCAATTTACAAATTCCATCAAAGTGCATTAGTGGAATACTTCTATGGTCCTAAAAATCCACTATCAAATAAACATGCACATGGATCGTTTCTTTTCTTCAAGTCACAATGGGAATAAAATGCACTAGTGGTGGTCTCAATGGTCGCAATCCCTAGAATATGCACATGGCCACCATATTTTGTGGGTATACATTATTACAAGATGGAGAGCTTCAATGGTTTAACATTATAACCATAAAACAAATACCCATGTCAAAGGGAAAAAGAATAAGTTAAACTTTTACCCGAGGTTTCAGGCCCTCTCCATGTCATGTGCTTCGACCCTTGAGACTCATGTTGTGCCCCCAAAAGGATTTCTAGAAATGTGGATCTCCTTCCTCAATGCAATGAAATACTCAAGCTTAAATACTTGTGGGTTGGGCAACCTTACCCACATATCCCCCTTGGTGGCATGGTTGGCATACATTGTATTTGGTTGGGGTTTTGTTAGGAGGAAAAACCCCCTTTTGGAAATTGGTTACAACAAACAACAAACGTATATATATATATATATATATGTTGGAGGTCTGACCCATTTGCACTGTATTATATAAATAAAACATTTGTGTTTCCTGGCAGTAATAATGTTATATGCTTATATGGTTGGAAGACAACATTATATAATATATATAAGTTGGTTGTTTGAACTACCCTCCATATAATATGGCATTCCTGTCGATTGGACCACCAACTTTGGGGCTCGTGGTTGCAATATATATACACATATGCCATTGGTTGGGGTCCATTATAGTTGTAACTATTTGGTGGCTTATCATTGGGCGGTAGACCCGAGTTCAAACCCGTGGGATTCCCGCCCCTTTCATTTTCATTATCTACGGCCAAAACAAACATAAATATAACAATTCCCACTCTTATTACACTGGTCAAGTTGTGGTCCAATGGTAAGATGCTTGGTTTGTTGTATGGTGGTCATGAGTTTGAATCCTATTGGCCTCACAAACTTTTTGGTGAAGCAAATGACCATATGGGCCAATGGGGGGTTTCCATGTGGAGGCCCCTCATTGGTCCACTTGTGCCACCTCAGATTCCATGTGTCGCAGAAAGATAGGCCCACCTCAGTGCCACTGGATGCAAAATCAATTGTGCCAAGTCACCTTGACCCGCCATGTGTCATTATGGAGGGATTCCACGTAGGAATTGTAGAATCCATGTGTCACCCTTTCAGTGATGCCACGTGGCACTTTTGTTTTTCCATTCTGCACCATAGAAATGTTGTCTTGCCTAAACTTCAGAAGATGATATCTTCATCTGGAGCCAGTTTGGCATGATTCAAGTAGCATTGGAATTGTCTCGACAATCTCTTCTACATGGTACCCTTTTTGCTACGAGTTGAGGGCTTTGAATTTTTGTCCTTTTAAGATCCTCCTGGATCATTTTTATATAACTTTTGGACAATTTTGGTGATTTTTAGAGTAAAATAATCTAATCCTCTAGAATTTGGGTGAATCATATTAGAAAAATTAAAAGATGGTGAATAGCTTTTTGGGAAAAAAACCTTCAAAATTATCCCATGGGATAAATTTCATCCCTAAAATTTTCCTTGCTAGGGAGTAGCTCAAAATAATTATTACTTTATTATTTAGATCTACTAACTCAATCACTTAGAAATAAAAAACAGCAGTGGTAAATTCAAAGGGGGATTTTCTCTAACAGATATCCAATATAAGCAGCAAGTGTTAAATATTTATTACCAAATCCACAAGTTAGAAACAAATTTGTTGACTGTGACTTAGAAATTAGTCTAAGGTGTACCACAAGGTCCAAGGGAAACTAAATAACTTGTGATAGACCTATGATTATTAGTTTTTAATTATGAGAGGCATGTCTTAATAATCCAATCAAAGACATAAAGTAATGGGAAGTCGGTAACAACACTAATTGGTTTAGCAAAACAATAAATAATCACTACTTAAGATCAATCTGAATGCGAATTTACTAATCAATCATCATGAACCAAAACTAACACTTAGGTTACGTGTATTAGTGATTAATGTTGAAGGGGTGGTGGTTAAAAACACTTTTAATTTCCTCTTATGTGTCATGATTAATTTATGTTGCATGAACAACAAAATAAAACTCTAGAAATTGTCTAAAAACCTAGAAAATAACACTAAATTCCAGAATTAATAGGTTAGAAAAATGCCTCCAGTAACCTCTTATAATTATGTAATTTTCCCAACAAATCTATGCAATTAGTAAGTAAAATGCTTGTTGTAATAATGCATAAAATTAAACTCTTATAAATTCATTGAAATCAATCACAAAACATTGAAACTTTAAGAGTTAGTAAATCCAGAAATTCATATTTAGAAGGCAATTTCGAGATTGTAGAAAATTAAAAATATCCCAAGAAAAGACTAGCTAACTTGCCAAAATGTCATATTACTTCTAAAATTATGAATCTTATGATATTCAATAATTTGAAATAAATATGAAAATAAGAGGTGAAATAGTGAAAGTAATTTTGAAAATTATATTTTTTCGATAATTGCCTAAAATCAATATTCTAAGCTACTAACAAATGGGTAATTAATAAAATTTTAAATTTAGAAATATTTTCTATGTAGGATAAATTCAGAAAATTAAATATCTATTTAAGATAATCAATGTAAACCATAGATCTATGTGAAATATAATTTTAAATAAATTTTCCTTTGAGGGTTACAAGATTCGACACTAAAACAAACAAGAAAATGAAATAGATTTTTGGATGGTTGCAAATGAAAAGAGAAATTAGTGGCAATATTTTTTGGGCTATTGAGTCACATTAGAAATTCCCCAATGGCCTTGTTCCAAAAAAAATATCACCTAGGAATGTAGAGTGTTCAAGGCTACTGTCACCAAAAAGAGAGGATATAAATCTTTTTGAGTAAAAAAAACACTCAATAGACATTCCCAACATGAAACCATCAAAGCGAAGCTCAGTATGTGTTATTACTGGGTATTTACATACAAAATACATCTCAATTACATCATTACATTACAGCATAGCAATGGATCACTTGATACGATGAAACAATTTACATAATTGGCTTAGACAAGCCATACATTGAACTTATCTAGATCAATAATTTGTTTACCCCTTGGATGGTTCCTCGTACTATCATGATATGGGGGGGTATTACTAGAAATTTGTTGGAGAGCATGGATGCATGGGTATCCAGTTGTGATTTTGATCACAATCTTCACTAAGGGGTGACATCATTCACGCCTTTGTGGATCATGGTGTTTGGGACAGCTTGGTCGGGTGATCATGGGTGATTATGGGGATTCCCTAGTAGTTGATGATGCCCTTACACATGCATGTTCGAGAGGCTTTGTTTAACCAATTATGGGTGGTTTATGGACTATCTTAAACCTAAATCAACATCAAAGCACATTTATCCTTCAATTTGGGTAAGAATGGGCATAGGGATTCTTTTTATATAGCCTCGTAACATATCTGGGTGTTAATGCTAATATTGTTATCATTTTTATGTGTTTCCCTTAGGTTTGTTTGAACATTATTTTCTTTTATTACTCCATGATTTTGATTATTTTGTTTTTAATTCTTTATTGCTTTCATTTTCTTTAGTTCAAAATCTTTAAATGGCTTATGTAGCATGGTATTTTTCTCAAAGTTTTCAATTATACTTATTTTAGCTTCATTATAAAGCTTATAACCAAAGATTAGCCTTTATCCTAAGAGCATTTGTAAAATTTGTTATATTAAAATATTCAGGTAGCGCAAACTACAAAACGGACCCCTAATGTGCTACAAGAATCAAATATGATGAAAAATCATGGTTATTCATGCTTGGTGATGGTTTGTTTGAGTTATGATGACTGGACAGGCTGTGTTATGATGATTCGAGATGCTAAAACACATGTTAAAGAATTATGATAGTTTCAAGTTCCATCACATTCTATCATTAAGAGAAATTGGGTTTTGAGGTGACACGAATCAATTTGGGGATCGCTATATGCAAAGTTGAAGACACTTGTTGCTCAACGTGCCTCTATTACAAGAAAAATGTAAAAGTCTCGAAAAGGAGGAACACGTTGATGTAGTTGAAGATGAACTAGAACATTGTCAAGAAAATCAAGGAATGGAGGAGACAATTAATTCTACTGCTGAACAATTTCAAGGTCCAATTACATCAGAACAAGGCATAACTAAGAACCCAGTCACACAATCTTTTGCAAAAAATACAAAGGATGAAAGTTTAAAGGTTCAAGATTTAATCAGAAGACAGAGGAAATAACCTTAATTCAAAGTTCTTTGACTGATGAAGGTGAAGATAAATCAAATTCTCACCAGATGAGCATACAGCACGATGATACAAAGGTGGAAGAAGCATATCAAGAAGTAAACAAAGTTGAAGAAGAAGAAATCATTCTCAAGATGGAGCAAGATGAGTTTGTAATAAATATGAAGAAACTTCAATCTTCATAAAACTAGATATCCCACCTTTCACATCTCAAGACCCCACTCTGCCAGGAGAGGTAAGCATATATTCAGAGGTTAAAAATCCTTGAAGAGGAAGAAGCAGATTGAAGATCAAGTAGAAGATTTGAAGAAAGCAAATCTATAGGAAGAATCCAAAAACACTGATGATGAAGCAACCATAACTAAACTGCCATGTTTTTCCCTGTTTTAGTCATTGCAGTTGAGCACGGATTACGAGACTATGGAGATGAATTTCAGAAATCCCAAAGAGTTTTTTGTCCATCAAGGATTCATCCACAAAAACCTATCTCATTTTTGCAACAGGTGTCATCGTTTGAAAGATTCGAATTCATCTTTGTGGCCTATTTTTCAGGGTTTAAAATATTTAATATTTTCCTGTTTTAGTCACAAATTTTCAGCACGTATTCCGATCAATTGGAGAGGAATTTTTAAAAACCAAGAGACTTTTTTGTTCTTCATGGACTCATTTAAAAAAATCTCTCTCATTTTTCTAACAGGTGTCAAGGATCGAGAGATATGGAGGCGTTTGTGACACCCATTTTTCAGAAAATTCGCCAAATTTCCTAGAGTCCGATTTGCTATTTTTAGTTAATTTTTCCTTAAAGTTTTGAGTTAGTATGTAACTAATGGAGGTAACTGCTTCAAAACTCGACCTAAGGAAGTAGTTATGGAACTACTACATCTTTGTAATGATAAAAGGAGGACAAGCATTCAGGTGGAGGGTGGTTTTTTTGGGTTCAAGAAGCTATTTTACAATGACATGAAAAGCTTGCAAGACTCTCATGTAAGTCATGAAGACTGAGACTAATACATATGTGATATAAGCCATTTTATACTGTTTGATTGAGTTTTTGTTTTTGATCAATTTGATCATTCAACATATAAATTTATTTTCTATTTTAATGTTTTAATACAATGAATGCTTATGTGTTGTAGATGAAAATCAGTATGTGTGATTATGAATATGATGGTTTATGTCTTCTTTTTTAAGATTATGATTTCAGTTCTTTAATGAATGACATGATTTAGTAACTTGTTAAAGCTTTATTTCCTTTCTACTTTCATGAAATTGAAACCTTCAAACCATGAAACCCTAAACCTAGAAAAACCTATTTCATTTTTATCTTGAGATTCTTGAGATGGTGCTGGCTTGTCCCTCTGTAGTCTAGGAACAAATTTTGGCACTAACATTGGGCATCATTCTTAGCAATTTCTCCAAAATATAAGAACTCTTGGGACTCTTTTGGGTAGTTTAGAGGAAATGAACAACCACAAAACAACTACTTGTGAATTATTTGGATTGTACAGACCTTGAAATCAATTGCATAATAGCCTCATACCCCCTAAGCCATGAATTATGGACATGAAAACAACCCCAATATCTAATTTGGGTATGAAAAGGAGCAATGAGAAGAAAGACTCGATGGGTATAGGTAAAGAGCAATAATACAAATCTTAATTTCAACATGATGACTATTGTATGATGCTAATATTTTTTAAAGTCAATAAATTTGATATTGAAAAAGTAGGGAATGTGTGAAGAGATGCTACAATGGAGAAAATAGTTTGTTGCTAATACTATTGAGGAGAATTTTTATTACAAAGAGCTGAATGAAGGTCTAAGCTACTATCCACATGGTTATCATGGAATATAAAAGGAGAGTAAGCTAGTTTATATTAAGAGACTAGGAAAACCAAAAGGAACTTAGATTCAACTACTATAATATTTGACGTGCATGGTTTGGGAAGGGAGATTTTTGGCAAGGTTGCATGGGATCTAGTTGTGCGTATATAGAAAATTGATGGGATAACTATCCTGAGACTTTGCATTGAAGGTTCATCCTCAATGGTGATCTAGGTTTCAAAATACTTCGGAGTACTATAAAGAAGTTCCTTTATCGAAACACAAGTGATAAGATACATGTATTAGGGCATAAGTACCATAGCAAGGTTTTGGATTTCATAGATGCAAGTGAACTACCTAAAATTTTGGGTGGTATGTGTACTTGCACTAATGCAGGAGGGTGTTTTAGGTCTGATAAAGGACATTGAAAGGATCTAACTATAATAAAAGTTGTTGCTTAAGGGGGGAGGGAATATTTGAATTGAATCCTATGTATGAAGAAATCAAGGCAACTACATATTCCGGAAATGATGATGTTGGTCTATTGGTCGACAAGGCTATTGATGTAAGTTGAAAAGGAAAGGAATTTGGGGGAAAAGAAAGACATTATAGAGAAAAAAATTCGTATATGGTTGAGAATAAATATCCTCCAAAAGGTTCCTTTGGTTGGATATAGGTGGTATTCATGAATTTTCTTGTGGAGTTTCTAGCTTTTTCCCACCTCATTATTGTTGATGTGTAGAGGAGAAAGATGTCAAATAGAGGAGAGTGTTCTACCAATCTTGCAAGGAATTTATATTCAACACCCATGGAGAAATTAGATCATATGCCTAAGAAAATATTACCAAAAATAATATTATGCCTTCATTATTGGGATACCTTGAGGATGTGGAAGAAATTGTTAGTCAACTAAGAGCAAAACCTGCCCAAATTCCACCTGAAAAATAAAAAAGTGTTGAATGATTTTGTAAGACATATTAAGCATTTGGAAACTGATTTGAAAGAGACATAAAGGCCTTGGATGCTAGAAGTGGTGGTATACATGCAATCACACTTTTAGAGTTTGAATTGATATGTGTTGACTAAAGAAGCATTGGAAGTTATGGTCATTTGTTACATCTAGTGAATCAAAGGGACCTATGAATGTGTGTAAAATGGTTGGTATAAAGTTTTTTTTAAATAATGCAATCTAATAGTGAATTCTATGAGTAGAAATAAATAATTTGTTAATGAATTCCAAGACCAATTTTTAAATTCACCCAATCAAAATAATTTTACATTGAGTCTCAGGACCAAAGTTTGGGTATATTAAGTTAGCAACGAGAGAAATGTTCCTTGATATGTACAGAACTCAAAAAATGATGGCTTATAATTGAGCATATAGTTATCGCAATCCCTATTCTGGTGTTCATCTTCATATAGGTTGAATCTTCTTTAAGGAATGATGTTGGATCATGTCATATTCAAGCATTTTCTATGTTAATTATTGGTTACATGATAATATCCACATGGAGGTTAGAGTGGCCCATATTTAGACATATGTTTGTAGTTTTATTAAGAAGTAT
Organism: Larix kaempferi; assembly: GCA_027924585.1. Taxonomy (NCBI): domain Eukaryota; kingdom Viridiplantae; phylum Streptophyta; class Pinopsida; order Pinales; family Pinaceae; genus Larix; species Larix kaempferi. Next base: position 7,780,983 of record BSBM01000255.1, read on the forward strand.
TGACCCCTTGAGAGTCGCGGGTGCAGCTTTGAGAATATCTTGGAGATCATTCACTTTTAATATGCCTTTACTAAAGGGTCTTTCCTTATTTGGAGGATTTTTTCTTTGGTAAAGGTATGACTTAATAATGAAAAAAAAATGGTTATGATAATCAAATTCCAAAAGATCACATATTTTAATTTCATGTAAGAAAACAACTTGGAGGAATTGATCTTCATCATGAGCTTAACTAGAACTATAACATTAAGAAATTATTAATTGAGGTTGGAAATCTTATTATTGACTTGAAATAGTTGTAAATCAATAGAAATTTCGATTTGGGAGAAGAGAATCCTCTTTGAGACATTCATCACTCTATTTATCTTATATAAATGTGATCAAGTTTAGGATTGCAACATTTGTAGATAATAGTGGAGAAGGATCCACTACTGGATGCCTCACTACCGGATGTGATAGGGGATACCACAATCAAAAACATCACATAGGAGTGAATATATATGTGGGATAACCATTCAATATGATGGAAAAGAAGGCCAAGGAGGTGAGATCCATGATCCACTAAGTCCACTCATGAGAGAATATAAAAGCCCGAAGGATCTGTGTCCATATATTTCCAGCTTATCTTATCATAGGATTTTGATAGATCCAACTTGAGAAGCATTCTAGGAATCTCGTGAGTCTGGAGTGAGTGAACACCTTCATGAGAAAATATAATCCCATCTAGAATATGTCGACCCTAAAAAAAGATAGACTACTCGGAGGAAATAAGCCTAATTGGAGCAATAGCTTCAACCTAATAGCAATGACCTTTGTAATTATTTGAATATTATGATGCATAGAGATATTGACTAAAATTTTCCAGGGTTCCTTGCCCCTTCCTCCTTGGGGATTGAAGTGATAAAGCTTGCATCTAAGGTTCAAAGAGCATCCAAGTGTTGTCAAGACTCCCCAACGACAACCCGCACATTCTCCTTAATAGTAGGAAAACACGTGTGTTAGAAATTTTTTGTGCACCCATTAGGTTCTATAGAAGTATCATTATCCATATAAACCAGCACCTCCTAATCCACCTCTTCTCGGGTTATCAGACGCATGACATTGTCATTCTGGGCATCTAAGATAATCCTAGGGACATTGTCAATTCTCTAGATAATAGCACGTTCATGTTGGCCTGGCGGCTCATACAAAAGAGTTATGCAGAAGGAGATTAGTTTCCATTCCATATGCTTGTGTTTGGTGATCACGTTACCATGATTTTCCTTGATGGAAATGATGTGGTTTTGATGGCGGTAATTGATAATTGACTAGTGGAAAAAAATTGATTCTCTTTCACCTTCCTTTAGCCATCAAACCCTTGATTTTTTTCCACCATAGAATCTCATCATACTCGTTTCTTTGATCAATATGTCATTGTAAATATTCCTCCTCCCATTGCAACTCCTTTAAGTTTCCCTCGGTGATGATAGTCTGATGGAATTAATCCATTTTCTTCTCCAGTGCTCTTCTAGCTTAGAAGATGTTACCAAAAACCTCATTGTTCCAAAATTTTAGTTGAACCTTAAGGAATTTTAACTATTGCTGGAATTTATGCATCCTTCCCCCTCGCTGTTTTTCTACTTCCTCCCACCACTTTGCTATGTTTTCTTGAAAATATGGATGTTGCAACCAGAATTGCTTGAACTTGAAAGGCCGATTCTTCAGTTGGTCATCTAAGTCAATGGAAATGGATATGGGCCAATGATCATATACCACACATAAGAGGATAAATGCTTCCACAATGAGATTCTAAATCATGATTTCTTCTTAGACAAGGAATTGGTCCAAGTGGGGGTGACTTGATGAGATCCCCCTCTCCTATTATTCCATGTGTACGAACTATTGACTATTTATTTGTCTACTAAGTGCAAGTCTCTTAGAGTTCCTTTGAATAATTTCCTTGTTGGATCCAACCTCTAAGTCCCCCCTATAGAGCCCCAAAAATATTAATCACAAAAAAAAACCCAAATTCTGACTAAAACCTAAATTATGAATAAAGAAAAGATAATAATTAAACAATACAGGTAATTTCAAAAATAATTTTCAAAAATAACATAAGTAAAATATTTTTACTAATCTGCAACCCATTTTATGAATTTAAATACAAAATTCTCAATAGGAAGTGGAAGGTGTACCCGTTAGAACTAGCACTTACAGATATACCGTAGAAGCACATAGGAACCTGGTAGCGACCCTTGGAAAACCACATTTGGGGAGTGCTCTCCTCCCAACCAACCCCTCAGTCATAGACTGAGAGCCCCCAAGCCCTCACTCAGCAATACCAAGCCAGTTGATCATCAGAATTGGAATCCTACTCTACCCTCAACCTCCAAACCTCCATATCCCCCACACTACACCCATAGAACCCTCTCAAAAATGTAGCTAGACTCAACAACTCAAACCAAAAACCTCCCAACAAAGAACAAGAGCCTGAATGATCCCCTCAATCAGCCCCCAATTCCTCTATTTATGCATAATTTTCTAATTTTAATATAATTAGACTGTATTATGCATGAGTGCCAAATGGATTTCATGCACATTATTTTCCTAATCATAATTAATTAACATAATTAAGTTTTAATTGTTAATTAAACTTTATTATTATATTTTTTTAATTTCTTATTTTAAGTAATATATACTTTATTAATATTTCTTTATTACTTAACTAATCTTAATAAATTTTAGGGTGTTACAGACTTTCCCCCTTCGAGGAACTTCACCCCGAAGTTATATTCCCCACAAAGATAGGTTCAGAACATAGAATAACATCATACACAAAATAATACTCACTTAATTAGTATAGTATATTTATACATATTTAATACTATTGCGAAGATGAAAACTCTTGCATGTGGCCAACATGCAAGAATTTTCCTCCTTCACTAATGCATTCAATGCCCTTAATTACTACATGCTCTTGTTTAATTACCTAGGTTCTAATATGCAACCATTCATACAAATGATGCATTAACTTCACAATACATTTCATAAACATGACATAAACAATAAATCAAAACCGACTTAATGAAATAGAAAGACATAACACATCCCCCCAAAACTTCCTCATTCCTTAAGTTTAAAGATATAATTAGTTTGTGTTCTACTCTCAGTTGATTCATGTTGCCTATGATCTTTATTATGTCTTGATTACATAAGACTTGTCCCATCAAAAAGGAAGGATTAATGGATCATGATGATGATTTGTAACTGCATATAGGTAACATGATCACTGCTTCATACATTATACACTTGATATAGTATATCGAGGAACAATGTTTGTATGTTGCTTCACTGATTGATACTATATTTATGATTATGTGAGATGTTTAATTAGCATGTAGTATTGTGTAGACTTAATCCATAATAATAACATGTGGTTTTACATGCAAATTTCTAGTATTTATGATGAATTAAATGATGTTTAGGCAATGCTATGAAATTTAGTCATGATCGTGAGGACATGTTTTATTGCGATATGAGATGGGTTATGGTAACCTGTATCACTTAAATTGCTTAGTAAAGAGAAATTGAAGCAATAATAGCACTTGATTGTTGATATAAAGTGATGGGGTATTGTATATGGATTTGCTTCACAATGATTTATGACTAACAATATGATGGTGAGTGGATATGTTACAAGAATTCCACTCTAGGGCCTTCAAGGTCGGGTCATTCTAGAAACCACGATCTTCTGGGAGCCCATAACAATGACAGAGTATGGGTTGCGGAAAAACTCGCTCAGTAATACCTTTCCAGCTATAGTTCTGATGCCCGGTCGACCAAAATCCAGTGCGGCCGATGAGGTGACCAGAGGAGACCAAAATTCGGTGTGACCGATGAGGTCTGATACCGGAAGTCCATGGCTTGAGGTACATCGACCATAGAGGGAGGTATATGGAAAAGGAATTTCGATGCCTGGGGTTGGTTTCCTTGGAGGGATATGGAGGGAGTCAGAGCCAACCTTTCGAGATGCCTAGTTGACCAAAATCCGATGCGGCCAATGAGGTGACCAGATGTGACCAAAATATGGTGCGGCCAAGAGGTCAAAATAGATACCGGAAGTCGACCAAAATTCGACACTATGTTCGATGAGGTCCATAGATCGGTTTAGAAATTATGCTAACCGTGAATATTCCGATGCCTACTGTACTATCAGGGAGAGGGTGTGTTTCCAAATCCCAAAAGTTGTCATAAGCTGCGGCAGGTAGTTTGATGTACCACTTAGCTACGACACTGGTCAATGTCCTTTGAAAGAGCCTCAACTTGATGGAATTATCGTTTAAGGAGTTGGAAGAACACCAGAGATGAAAGGTAGTGACGTGATCACCAGGATCTTCTCTAGTATTTCTTTCAAACTTTGGGATGTCGGAAGGCAACCTGGTTGAAACTGGTGGCCATGTCGGGTTGTGGCGCACTGGATCATTAGTCAGTTTTGAAAGATCTGGCAAGTTTAGAGTGAAAGAATGTTAAAGATGTTCCAGCCATATGCTAAAGGGTTGCTTCCTTGGGTGTTCGTCCATTGCGGTAATGCGGGTTAAAAAATTTACCACCCCCTCCACCAAACAGTGAAAAGGAAGTACTCCCTATAGGTACATTGGATGTTTGTACATTCGATGAATGCACACTAAAACCTGTGAAGAAGTTCAACTCGGGTATAGATGCAACAGATGGAACGAGCATGGAGCCCAAAAAGGGTGTGGAAGGAGATATGTGTCCTCTGAACCAAGGAAAACCATGACTGAACGGAGCAGACTGTGAATTACCCTGAGATTGTTGCATAAAGGGACATGATGTAAACAGTACTGAAGGTATCCATAAAAAAGGGATATTAGACAATCTAACAATGGAACCAAAACAAATAGCTGATGTTGAAGCTTAAGAGCCTGACATACTCAAGGAACCAGCATTGAAGCTGAACGAGGGGCTCAAAGAAGAGGTGGCTTGCAAAGATCTAGGTACCGATGTGTGTACGAATGAAGGAGAGGAACCTATAGATACAATAGTTGAAGTAGGAGTATGAGGAGCTCATGACTCGTCCCCTGTTTTAGGCATGAAGAAACCAGGTGCAAACCGATATGAATTAAACTCCAGTTGACTTAGAGAAACTACACTTTTGAGTAAAGGGTCATTAGGTCCTATCAAAGGAGGGTTGAAGGGTGTGTTAAACTCTTGAGTGGTTATGTCTTCAACCTCAACAGTATTATGAACCTGTTGATATTGAGTTATGAGGTGTGGTTCTCTGGGTGGTTCTATTGTGCCCATAAGTTTGTATGAACCACGGCAATTAGTCCTCTGGCATTGAGGTGGTGGTGGAGGATTGACTGTGTGTGTGGGAAGGTCTTGCAACCTTCATGACCTACGAAGAGGCTGGTCCTCCACAATTATAAAAAATAAACTAAGTGTAGAAACCGATTGGCCACTAACAACTAAGGAGCAAACAACATACCACTAAAAATGTCCTACAATAATCAAGACCAGGAAAACGAAGATAATACCCTCAAGAGTCAGTCTGGGATGATGAGGGCCCAGAATAAACTAGTAGAGTATCAAAGGTCGGTTACACGATGTCCAATATAGATCCTATGGGTGCAAGTGTTTGAATCACCAAACCGCCCTCCCAGATTGTTGTAGAGGGTTACCTTCCGTGTCTGTCCTAGGTGCAGTGGAAATAGCCTTCCACTATACCTGTGTAGAGCCCTAAAGTCAAGATTCTAAGGATACCACAAATGCAGAAAATGACCAGGGGGACAGTTGGAGGTCCAGCCAAAATGCATGGGTAGGGTAGCTAAGCCCGAAATCCAAGAATGCGCAAGGCACTAATGGGCCCCCGTACGCGAATCATCCCTGGTGTATGCTCGAAAGGAAAGTGGGGGGGTATCCCCAACAATTCCAGTTTCACACAACCTCGTGCTTAACTCCAGTTTAAGTGGAGCTTCCTCGAACACAACCACAAGAATGGATTTACTAGAAGATAGTCTGCACTACAATTTGAGGATTTAAATGATTTCAGAAAGTTTGAGTGTGATCTATTATGAAATCCTAGCCTAAGCTATTTAATGTCATGTAACCCTAAAATAGAAATGTTACTAATAAATTTTAAATTAAGTTCTTTTTATGGGTTGTTACTTACTCAAGGTGTAGTGTAGTGTGTGGCATGGTTACAACTGTAAGCAAAGTGCATATAAAAAATGTAACTTCACAATTTTTTTTCTTTTCGTTTGTTCTTTCAAAACGAAAAATCTGATAAAATCTAAGCAAAAAATGTTTTTTTTGTTTGTTTTGTTTTCAAAGTTAATAGCATTGCAACTACCCTACTTCGAAAAATAAAATGACAAATCTTGTAAAAGAAGTTCTTTTGTTTTTCAAATTTTATCTTTTCTCTAGCTATGAAAGAAATGCAAATGAAAATAATGAACTAACAAGACTTATTAGTCTATGTGAGTAAATAAAGATGGCCCAAGACTTAAAACAAACAGACCTAAAGCAAGATCGACAAAGACTTAACCCAAAACGTTGCTTCACAAAAGTAACTAAACTTTTGGAAGAAGATGCCAAAAAGAAAAACTGATGCGTAAGATGGAAAAACAGAAGGATCTTTGTGCAAAAACCAGACTGTTTCTAAACATCAAAAAACAAAAGAAAGAAGCATCCGCCAAACAGAATGTGGGTTAGCAAGCTAGCGAAACTTTACAAACACAATGACTCAAAGAGAAATTATCAAAGAGGTTCAAAACATATTCATAGCACCCTGTCCAAGAGGTATCCAAATTGAAAAGGACTTTCAAAAACACAGAAAAACCCCATTGAAGTCAAACCTTAATGAAAAAAGGGAAAACTCAGGAAATACTCACAATTGTTATATGCAACAACTCGCGGTGAACCTGTGGGTACGTATACAAGCAACTCGCGGCTAGCAAAAAATGTGCGCGACTATATAAATGAACCAGTTGCGGGTGGGATTCAAAAACCTTAAAAAGGAAAGAATGGAAACCAAAAGCAACTGAATCAAACCTAGAACATCAGAGGGCCTATAAAAAGGATGTGAACAGACCCATAAGAGACACATGAATGTCTAGCAAGTGCCAGAAAGCAAAGCAAAATCTAAAATCAGACCAAAAACCCAAGATCAAACCCTAAAGTAGAAGTTCAGATATTTTAAAGAAAACTCGCGACTGTATAAACAGACAGCGTGCGAGTGCAACTGAATGTGCACAGGTAGCAGAGTCTGCAACTCGCGGGTACAACAGAAAGTGTGCGTCTGTATCTACATGAAACACACAGGTAGGTACTGATAAAAGAAAAAAATAAACTTTGCAAACCAGACTGGACTGAGCCAACACAAAGGGATCTAAAAAGAAACCCTAAAGGCCTCAAAAGAGACTCGAAAAGTTATGAAACTGAAGAAATCAAAGATCCCAAACACAGAAAAACAAGAAGGTGTCCTCAGTGGAGTCGCCAGTTTTGTTGTTAGGGAATTTACCTTATAGTAGGGGATAGAGACTACCAACATACAAGGGGTTGACATATAGATACATAGGGTTCTGCATACATTATTGTAAGTAAATAAGATCAAGGTTTAGAGAAAATGTACCTTGTTTATGACGGTCGGTCCAAGCTTTTCTCTCGATATTCACAGCAACAAACTTGCAAACAACACAGACCTTCCTCAAACTAGTTTGACTATAAATACATATTTATATTAATGAATGCAATAACATCCAATTATAATCAAAACACAATAGATATTAACACTTTATTGGGAAAGGAAGAGTATCTCAATATTTTATTGTCAAAAGAATGCAGTAAGTACAAATGTTATACCTGAATCTGCATCAAGCACCTTCGTAACCAGGCCCTAGGCTCCTTCTCCTCTCTCTTGACTTGGAATTTCCTCAACATAACAATAGCTCTCTCTAAATTCATCTCTTTCTCATGGCCTCCTCTTGCATTTATGGCAAGGCAAGGAGGGTTGGTTTTGAAAGGAAGTTGAATTGGGAAGCTGGGGAAGTTGGAATACCTGACTCAACTAATCCCAATTCGTGTTTTTAATATTATTTTCAAACTTTCCTTAAGACACCCGCGACTATGAAATCTAACAACTTATGAGTGAATCGCAGCATGTGAGCTCTGCAACTCGCAAGTGCAGCTCTTTAATTGACACCTGTGGGTTGTCAGTGTGGAGACCCACGGGTTGTCCGTATGGAGACCCGTGAGTGACTCGCAATGTGTCAAGTATAGGAGTCACGACTTTATGGTGAAGGTGTCAGAAAAAATAAGTTTTTAAGCTGAAGGAGTAAGGATTCAGCTCCAAATCATCCAAGGTCAAGTAAGATCTTCCATCCATAGTGTCCTTTTGTCTGATCAACAAGTCGATGTGATCACAGATGGAGAAGTGCTAATTTGACCGATAACACTAATATCTAATAATGGTCAAGCACTTCTTAAGCAAGGAATTAACATCTTTAAGGTGCAAAATTCCATACTATATGGTTCTATTTTAGTTGAGTGACCTACTTACCATGAAGAGTGTGATGTTGAAACACGTGAAGCAAAGACAAATCTTCTTCACATTCACACTGTCCTATTTTGCAATAATTTGGAATGCAATGGGATTGAGGCAATTTGCATCAATAATCAAGATCTTATGGACAAAGGTGCACAGTAAATTGTTGGATGGTCTTTGAGCCACCATGTTAAGAATAATTCTGAACCATATTCCAGAGATGGAAAGGTTGTCATCTATAATGAAATATTTATTATGGGTTGAGAATATTACAGGGTATCCATCTCGTTGTTCCTTCATGATATGGGAAAACAATGATAGCAAAAGTTGTTGCAATAGAAACTACTACAAATTTTATAAATATTCCAGATTCAAGCATTATATCAAAGTGGTTTAGGGAAGGTGAAAAGTATGCCAAAATATGTACTTTCATTAGCAAATAAAGTCTCCCAAATGTCATTTTTATTTACAAAGTTGACAATCTGTTGGCTCGAAGAGTAGAGTACGGCTAGCATCAAAAGATACAAGACGGGTAGAAACAGAACATTGCTTCAAGATAGCTAACACATTGCTACATCAACAAATATTAGTGGAGGATTATGTATTATTTAGTTCTCCTATTTTATTGGTAAGTGGAACAACAAATGTTCAAGGTGTTAATCCCTCTCAAGCATATTATCTACAAGTCTATATTTAGAGAGCCGTTTGATAAAGCAAGGGAATTATCAATCATTCGAAGGGGGATAAAGACGGACATTAAAGACTTCATAAGGGGTGGGAAATTGTTACAGCAAGGATTGGAAATTTGCAGCTTGAGGGATGGGTTCTATTCTAATCCTTAGGGGGATGTTATATTTTTCAAGGATCCAAAAATTGTCAATTGATCCTTCCTCCATTTATGGTAGTATGTAATCCCCCTTTTCAGTGGAACATCTTTTTTTTTATCAAAATTTGTATTCATCTAACTTATGGGTAGTGTATGAGTTTTTTCATGATTTCCATCAATGAGCATAATATGTTTTCTATGTTTATTGATGTAAATATTTTATTGGATTCTTTAAGTTTAACATGTCATTGACACATATACAGAATAATGGTCATTATTGCTTAGTATTGTGCATGTATTTCTTGAGAAGTATACTAACATCTTGAAATAAATTTTCAGAAAGAGTCATTGTCACATATATAGAATAATGGTCATTATTGCTTAGTATTGTGCTTGTATTGCTTGAGAAGTATATTAACATCTTGAAATAAATTTTCAGAAAGATTCCAACAAGAGAAAGTGTAACTTCTTCTTTGTTACCTTGAATGGAAGCTTGTTTTAGGATATTGGAAATCTAATATTAGATTATAAATTCGCAACTGCAAGCTTTATCCTAAGATGCTTTGCATATTTTCACTATGTTTCTAGATTTCAATTATGTTGTTTGTGGATGTGATATTTTCTCATTATTCCACCATTTCACATTTTTTATCTGAATGTCTAGAAAAATGAGATTGCATTTCCTAATGGAAAGGATCTCAGTCTAAGGAATATGATATTGCTACTTTAGTCTAGTCTGTTGCAATTTCCCTTTGATATTATATTACATTTTTATTACTCAAACCTAGCATTTTGTTTGCTTAAAGTTTTAAGTTATTGTTGTTATAACAGTGGTTAATGACTACTGAGGGTTACCCCATCTCGCCCTAAGAGCCATCTTGAGGACTAAAGTGGGTTGTGGATGTATTGGCATAGTTCCATTGTAGCCCATAACATCTCAAGGAACAACAAAGGGCACACTTGTTCATTCAATGCATAAAAGCACCTCACTTAGCAGCTCTAGGTTTAGGTAAACCCTAGCTGCTCATGCATTGCCAAGATTACCTCTTAAGAAGGGAATACTTGACTATTTAGGCTAATTTCCCTTGAGTTTTAGTAGCTTTTATGCTTATGCATGTAATTAATCCTAGCTGGGTTATTATATATGAATACTTGCATATCATTAAGAATTATTCACTAATTGTACATTAAATGAACATTCAATTTATTAATAAAGATTACATTTCTTGAATATTTTCTTCTTCTCTCTTGTATCACTTGTTTATTGTATTACTTCTGTAACGTCCCCACCCATCATACCAGTGCAATGGGGAGGATCGTGATGCTAAATCTGGGCAATTGGCCCCGATACATACTAAATAAAAACAACCACATATATGGAAAGACAGGCATGCCGATGTACACATCTAAGCAATACAGCAGAAGTAAATACATAGGTAGAAACACTTATCTTCATTTCAATTGTCCCAAGCAACTAGCTATGTCGCTGCAACGTTCCACCCAACCGTAGGCTCTTCGACAGCTTATACTGAGTCCGTCCGAAGGCCACCCCCGAGCTGGGCATGATTTTCACAAGGACAAAGGGGACATTCACGCTCACACACAGTCTATTAACCATTTTATTCTAGCCAAGCCAGTCTAACTGGGTTTATCAGGCTGCACTTGCACAAGGGATGATCATTCCCAATCTCAAGCCAGAACCAGGGATTACCCATCACCCATCATACTCTTCTTTCTCACAGCAAAAACGATTATTGACAGGGTTACACATTTACAACAGAGGTGTTCACAAAACAGGGTCCACATTGGTTCTCCCAACTCGTGGTTCACCCAAACGAACTGTGGAATTTTGATTTCAACCCCAGGGAGCAAAACCGATTTCTCCCCACTGGTTAGGATCCCTTCCAATGGCCTAAACGACCCCCAGGAAGACCCAAAACGTTCTGCTCTCTTTCCCCACGGGTAACCAACACAAAAACGCCCCTTCCCAGCTAAAAGATGGAGGGAGACACAGAAAAACGAGGGAGGAAAACGCCCGGGCAACTTGAGCTGCGTGAGAGAGCAAGGCCATGGTGAATAATGGCTTAGGCAGCCATTTCGTGGCTCTATTCTTGCCCAAAAAGACCAACACGTTTTTCTATGAAGGGTGGCTTGCCCATACCCGATTTTGGACAGCCATACCTTCCCATTCCCAAGGCAATAACTTCCCCAACCCACTCTTGGGAGAAATCAATGGTTGGGTACAAAAGTCAACATGGGTAGTTGAGGGTTTGATGGGTTCCCTCATTGACACTTGGCTTGACTCTATTGGCTCAAGGGTTTGAATGTTTTCCCTCCCAATTCCTTGTGAAATCATGCCCCCATCTCTTTGTTGCATTGCATAGCTAGTTGTGGGTATTTTTATTAAAATGCATATTACATGATGTTGAAATTCCAATGTGCCTGGCTAGCACGCAAAGCATATGCATCAATAAATCGATGGCGGGGCCTTGGCCTTGAGCTCCTCACCATGATTTCATAACAAATATTACATCATTTATAATGTAAATGCCATGGGGCCAAACTGGGGACATTACATTCCCCTCCCCTTGGAATAACACCATCCTCGGTGTTTCATCACCTTGGACTATATACCCACTTTACACATGATTCATAATTCACAGATGGTGGCAGGTCTGTCCTGCAATTCGTCTCTTTACTTTGACCTTTCACGATCAAGTCCCCTATCTTCCACAAGTTCCTCCTGCTAGCTTTCGTCTTCCAGCTCTACAGGTGGGCATTGCTCCAGAGCAATCCCTTCCGTTGTTTATCTTCCAGCTGATCTACAAGTCTGGAATTTCATGGGTGCCATCTTTCTTGTTGTCCCGGCAACTATCTGTGAGACTTATCATGGCAATTCCTGTTAGGACAAGCATAACACAATAATAAAATTAGTCAATTATTTTCCTAATTGACTCGGAACGTCCATGATTTACTCACGAGACTTCCACACATTTCATGCTTTCCCACATACACATGAACTCATTCATGTTCATCCTTTCACAAGAAAATGACCATTTTAGCGTTCACAATTCATTTCAAGCAATTTAAACACAAATTGTTCTCTTTTATGACATGCACTCAATATTCTTTTGTTTCTGAGATGCATCAGTCAAAAGGAAAGAGAAGAGTAAGAGTTTCCCCCTCTTAGTCTTGTTCCAATCCGGAGCCACACCATCACTTATGGTTCTATGCTCCTTAGCCTCTTTCACTTAAATGTGAATGCTTAACTTGCCCCTTCTTGGCTATGACACTTAGTGTCTAAGGTCTTGCATATGGATTTCAACTAGGAAACCCTTCCCCATTGTTGCTTACAGAACCTTTGGCTGCTAGGACCCACACAGTTCCACTAGCACCATCTTCCATTACTGCTCATATTGAGCTCTTTTAGGACCGTCATATGTCCACATGCATCCTCCGGATGCTTTCATAGTCTTTGCTTCCAGCAATACCTACACTCAAACATTGGGTTAATTCACATGTTTAGTGTATTTCCATAGAGTTTATCTCCAAATGAGAGTTTAAGAAATCATAATCAAATCATATACACATGTATATTCATAAGCAAGAGTTGCAAGATAACCAAATACTTATCTTTATTGGATGTCTTCACTTTACTCCACAGGATCCTTCTTCGCTTTCCAAGCATTGGATTTCCCGTGGATACAACAATGAATGTTGGGCCAGCACGTAGGATACTCCACAACCATTCAAATAGGCAATGCCATGCCAGTGCGCCGACTGGTTTTTATCAATTAATTAAGGAATGTTTGGACAGCACGCCAGCTACTCCACAACATCAAGTGATTAATGTTCCCACCAACTTATTCTCTATATTTTTATAGCTCCAACCAGTTACTCTCTGACTTTACCAAGCATTTATAGCTCTTTCAGGGTCCTTGCTTCCTGCAACGGCCAAGGTTTCCAACAAAGGAACGACAGTGTATTAGCTCAGTTGTCATAAGACTTGTACCCGAAACCTTCATTATTCCAAACAAGAAATAAATGAGAATGAATACTTATCTGTATTGTGCATTTCCTCGCTACTCCACAGGTTTCCTTCTCTGCTTTACAAGCCTTGGATCACCTGTGGGTTGGATGCTTGGCCAGCACACATGCTGCTCCACAACATCATCCGAATAGGCAATGCCAAGCCAGTGCACCGACTGGGTTTATCATGCATTCCAAAAATCAGTATGCTAAGCCAGTACGCCGACTGGGTTTGTCAAGCATTTCAAAACCAGTATGCTAAGCCAGTACGCCGACTGGGTTTATCAAGCATTTCAAAACCAGTATGCTAAGCCAGTACGCCGACTGGGTTTATCAAGCATTTCAAAACCAGTATGCTAAGCCAGTACCCGACTGGGTTTATCAAGCATTTCAAAACCAGTATGCTAAGCCAGTACGCCGACTGGGTTTATCAAGCATTTCAAAACCAGTATGCTAAGCCAGTACGCCGACTGGGTTTATCAAGCATTTCAAAACCAGTATGCTAAGCCAGTATGCCGACTGGGTTTATCAAGCATACAATAACCATTTCCAAGCCAGTTCTCCGACTGGGTTTGTCAGGAAATAACATCCTTCACCAATACCTCCACATCATGCAAGTAACCAATGCCAAGCCAGTACACCGACTGGGTTTATCAGGCATCCAGCAACCTTTCGTCACAACTCCCAAATAACTAATGCCAAGCCAGTACGCCGACTGGGTTTATCAGGCATACAACAACCATTGCCAAGCCAGTACATCGACTGGGTTTATCAGGCAATATGAACAGCATAATATGATTACGTGGCTCCTTCTCTTGTGCAACCAGTGGTTCCCTCCAGGAACTCCATAGGTGACTCACTTGACTGCAGGCTAGCATGGCCCCACAATACCCACTCACACTACACAAGGATGATACCCCTTTTCTGCAACACAGCTTCCCGGCCTATCCACCCCTTCTAGTGTGAGCGTAGAAAGGTTACCACTGCCCATACAGTCCTCTTGAGCACCCTTTCTTCACTTTCCCTCTTACGTGCAACACCAAGTTGCATCTGTGTAAGCTGATAGCACAAGAAGGATAAGCAGACTCATCAGTATTGTTGCTCAAAAATCGTAATCATACTTCATATCATTCGCTATCAAGTATTGAAACACCAGGAATGCGTCCATTCCCTTAGGGTGTAGTCAATATTGAAAACCCTATCATGACCCAGCACCAGAAAAGGTGTGCACCCCCTTTCCGATGTGCACCATGTAGGCCCTAATCATACTCAAGCAGTCTGTAATGATATAAATAAGATAGAGCATGCTAGTAATTTAGACATGAATGTTCTTGTATAGGGTCACAGAATACTCATTCATTTTGCAGATGTGTCTCTCATGCCTTTTGGCATAGCTTTACCATCTCACTTTCATGGTTTACCGTCATGCGGTTTGGCCGAGACATTATCAATGGCGTTTCACCCGAAACCCATTTCCAAAGCATGGGATCCTTCCCATCTAGTTTGGCTTCTGCAGGCCATCACACATGGTATTCCTGCAATGTGTCATCCTGGCACACCTATCAATAGCCAAACAGTCAGCAACATTTAGCAAAATTTCAAATCCGAAACATTTACAAATCTGAGTTTTACAACTGTCAGAGCTTAGAGCTCTCAACCATGAGATTCCTTCTCATAATCTCTAGATCAAATTTTAAAATCCGTTTCTCACAGAAAATTGATTTGCAATCGTGATATTATTCTCATAGTCATATCATTCATACAACTCTGTCCTTCCACAGAGCATTCTAGCAGCCCATCGATCATGATTGGGCTCTTCATGCACTTACTATTCTGCACTAATAACAGCCCATGATATGGTCCTAGAATTATCATCATCAATTCATCATTTCATTCATTATTTATTTTGCAATAACATATGCATCATCCCTATGCATTCCTACAATGCAGCACAATATTTATAAGATCTCTTAATGCACATCTACTCCATGCTACTTTGCATTGTTTCATGAGTACTATGCATTCAAGCATATTATGATCGAAACATGACTACCTCATATAACTTGCATTATCATAATCAGGACCACCAGTCCTCACTTGCTTTGGTTAATAAGCACATGACCAATATTCACATGGCATGATATAAATTCAGATGAATGCATTGAGATTTCTATACAGTCATATGGTGTAAGGATCATTTCCTTCACTTACCCACACCCCACCAAGCTTGGTAGGTTAACAATCCCAATCGGTATTCAATATCATATGCAACTAACTCAACATAGCTCAAACATAGTGGAAGAGATCTTACCAAATCCTCTTTCAATGTTCATGCAATTGGCACCAATAATCATTACCTGCATGGTTACTATTAACATCGCTTGATGTTACCTGATCAATTGGCCTCTTACCAAGGCCGTTCAGTCATTTTGCCAACTTTATGATCATAGATTTGTTGCACCATTCTTTCTGCATAAGGTTGTTGGCTTCATGCAACAACATCCTTGGCACATTTAGCCATGATCTTTGTTATCTTTGGTCCTACAACCAATACCAACATCAATAGTGATTATCAACCACAATATTATCTATTAGCGGTTCATTGCATATGCAGGCTTCATTCTTTTACCAATATGCAATATCTCATTCATGCACAAGCATTTCCATATGCACTATGCAATGTTTGTTAAGGTGTCATCTAGTGCATATACATCTATGTAATCCCTTACATTTTTAACATTTTTATGCCATATGACAATTTCATAATTATAAGTATGATAAAAATAAAAAAATAAAAAAAACTGAGGTTTAAAGAATTCTTCCCTTTTCGATCCCTCCTCGTATCATGGAATTTCTCTTCCATATCATGCAATTGTAGAAATTGCCCACATTGACAACAAAATTTGTTTGTCAAAACAGCCGCTGGCACTCTTCTACACTAAATAACTATGATATCCGTAGAACTCATTCAAACTCTGGTCATGTATCATTGTTCCCTGCTGGACAAGCTTTCCAATGCCTGTCTTCATGCTCCATTCCGACATCAGGTGCGGAAACTGCATCCCTTCAAAAATGACAACTTTCACTCCAGTTCTGCACATTTTACACAGTTGCATTTTGGTCCCGAATGCCAACTTCAGCCACCTATGGAAGAAAATCTATGAGGAATCACAAAAACTTTTCTATCGGGCAGAGTTAGTCCATATAACAAGGAGCACTCAACAATTCACAGATCTTAATTCCGATGCACCATTCATCTTCTATGAATTTCTGGATTTCACTACTTCTCACTTTTCACATTTTCCCCAAATTCCAAATTTTGGGCCAAAAACGGCTATCTCCCAAACGGTGCATTTCTGGAAAATCTTCGTCTAACGGAAGCTGTCCGTCTTAATGAGAATATGAAATGTCTAGTTCAGTAAAATTTCTGATTCCCACATCTAGGGTCACTTTTACTGCCCACAAACTTTTCAAAATCCCGAAAAAGTGGCCCGGAACAGTGCTTTTTGGCCTTCTTGCTCATCCCGACTCCACATCCTTTGGAGTTGGGTTCCAAGATTCGGAACTTAACATTGTGCCTGCTTTATGACTGCCTCGTATCAATTTCAGCTTAAACCGGCCTTCTGTCAAGCCTCGGGACTCTGTCCTTCAAAAGTCACTATTATCCATTTTCTGTCAAATCGGAGTATAATGGGCTACGGGTCTTCACTGGTCTTTTCATGGCCCTCGTCAATGGCCTTCGAGCCCCACAGGAATCATCGCATTCTGAGTCCGGATGCTCCTGCTATCCAAAAATCAAGCTTTAGCCACTTTACTCTTGTCTAGGATACCAAATGTAACGTCCCCACCCATCATACCAGTGCAATGGGGAGGATCGTGATGCTAAATCTGGGCAATTGGCCCCGATACATACTAAATAAAAACAACCACATATATGGAAAGACAGGCATGCAGATGTACACATCTAAGCAATACAGCAGAAGTAAATACATAGGTAGAAACACTTATCTTCATTTCAATTGTCCCAAGCAACTAGCTATGCATGTAATTAATCCTAGCTGGGTTATTATATATGAATACTTGCATATCATTAAGAATTATTCACTAATTGTACATTAAATGAACATTCAATTTATTAATAAAGATTACATTTCTTGAATATTTTCTTCTTCTCTCTTGTATCACTTGTTTATTGTATTACTTCTGTAACGTCCCCACCCATCATACCAGTGCAATGGGGAGGATCGTGATGCTAAATCTGGGCAATTGGCCCCGATACATACTAAATAAAAACAACCACATATATGGAAAGACAGGCATGCAGATGTACACATCTAAGCAATACAGCAGAAGTAAATACATAGGTAGAAACACTTATCTTCATTTCAATTGTCCCAAGCAACTAGCTATGTCGCTGCAACGTTCCACCCAACCGTAGGCTCTTCGACAGCTTATACTGAGTCCGTCCGAAGGCCACCCCCGAGCTGGGCATGATTTTCACAAGGACAAAGGGGACATTCACGCTCACACACAGTCTATTAACCATTTTATTCTAGCCAAGCCAGTCTAACTGGGTTTATCAGGCTGCACTTGCACAAGGGATGATCATTCCCAATCTCAAGCCAGAACCAGGGATTACCCATCACCCATCATACTCTTCTTTCTCACAGCAAAAACGATTATTGACAGGGTTACACATTTACAACAGAGGTGTTCACAAAACAGGGTCCACATTGGTTCTCCCAACTCGTGGTTCACCCAAACGAACTGTGGAATTTTGATTTCAACCCCAGGGAGCAAAACCGATTTCTCCCCACTAGTTAGGATCCCTTCCAATGGCCTAAACGACCCCCAGGAAGACCCAAAACGTTCTGCTCTCTTTCCCCACGGGTAACCAACACAAAAACGCCCCTTCCCAGCTAAAAGATGGAGGGAGACACAGAAAAACGAGGGAGGAAAACGCTCGGGCAACTTGAGCTGCGTGAGAGAGCAAGGCCATGGTGAATAATGGCTTAGGCAGCCATTTCGTGGCTCTATTCTTGCCCAAAAAGATCAACACGTTTTTCTATGAAGGGTGGCTTGCCCATACCCGATTTTGGACAGCCATACCTTCCCATTCCCAAGGCAATAACTTCCCCAACCCACTCTTGGGAGAAATCAATGGTTGGGTACAAAAGTCAACATGGGTAGTTGAGGGTTTGATGGGTTCCCTCATTGACACTTGGCTTGACTCTATTGGCTCAAGGGTTTGAATGTTTTCCCTCCCAATTCCTTGTGAAATCATGCCCCCATCTCTTTGTTGCATTGCATAGCTAGTTGTGGGTATTTTTATTAAAATGCATATTACATGATGTTGAAATTCCAATGTGCCTGGCTAGCACGCAAAGCATATGCATCAATAAATCGATGGCGGGGCCTTGGCCTTGAGCTCCTCACCATGATTTCATAACAAATATTACATCATTTATAATGTAAATGCCATGGGGCCAAACTGGGGACATTACAACTTCCTTATTAGATTCTAAATCTTCTTTTAAGTTGATATTCCAAATCTGAGAGTCTCTCCCCTTGTTTCCCATATTGATATGAGAAGGAAAGGGTAGATTTGACCACCCCTATTCGTATTGATATTTACCGTTGGAGACTTGTATTTTGATTTAAGTCAAATATATTTTTTTAAATATTTCGAATACTCAATAGTTGTATTTTGATTTAAGACGAATAAAACTTACTCCAAGTGTCGAGAGTTTTGATTTTAATGAAGGAGGCACAAGATTCAAACCTAAAGTGAAATTTAAGGTAAGACACAAACACGGGAATAAGGCAATAAATCGAGGGTTACTGAGCTTCGAGGGGCTCTAAATTTCTCATAAGAGCACTGATTGACGAACCTTTTTTGAAGAATGTAGAGAAGATAAAAGGATTTCTAGAGAAGATTACCTCTTTTGCACAGTTTTCATAACCTAAAAATTTTGACTTCATTAATTGACCAATAATGGTGGCTTTTCATTATCGCACTTGCGGACTTCTCAATTGAATTATAAGAGTCGCAATAAGTTTGTAATCCATAAAAACATACAAACAACCTATTTTATATATTAAAATTCCATTCCTAATTGATGTCCAAAATCATGCAAAGGACATTTTTGTAATGAAAGTTCGGTCTATTCGTCTTGCAGCTTTGTTATATAATCTTCCAAGAATATATCTACGTTATTTTAATTAATCATCGTTTGAAATGTTTTAATTACTAAAAAAACACTCAATTGACTTCCTAAGCACCTGAAACCAAGCACTTGATCAAATTGTCGAGTTGTCCTTAAACATAGTTATGAGTAAGCCAACTTAGATAAAGATATATAGAGTCTTCTCCCTTGTCATAAAGATCAAAATCAAAGGACACAACATCGAGTGAGATAAGACTTGAAGTGCCAAGTGCGATAGATGAAAAAGGGGTAAGATTATCGACATATGAAATCACGAAAAGGGAATTGACTCACGTTTTAAAGATTAAGCGTAAAACATTTTGAAAGACAGAACTATGATTAAAAAGAATCTTGATTAAAAGTTAAAAAGTGGGTCCTCAATTCATTTGACTAGGGGCGTGTTGAGGCCTCAACACTAGCTTCTTTCAGTTTTTTTTTTTTTTTTTTTACAATTTTTTTTCATAGAAAAATATAACTTACTATTAATATACGAAATAGTAAATAACACCAGCTGTCAGAATCATACATGTCTGCTCACAAATCCAGTAAAGTGGACTTGCCAGACATTGCCAGATGAGTCACCCATAATAACAGTAAAGTCCAGAATTAGCACCATATGTCCACAATAATAGTCAAGAATCCCTCCGGGTGGAGAAACGGATCCCGAGATCACACCATAAACAATAAGTCCATAATCATGTACTAATATCAAAAAAGTCTACAGCAACAGCTGTCAGAGGCCCAGAGTGTCAAATATAAAGTATAACATAATAGTAATGCCAAAAAACAGCCATAGCATCGGTCATATCAGCCGCAAAAATATAGTGTGAGCATAGATGTCCAACCAGTAATTGGATCCAGGCTCTAAGATGTATCTGCACATATAGCTAACCGGAAAGTAAGATAAATAACCGCAATATATAGAGCATAATTAACAAAAATAAACAGTCAGACATAAATAGCATCATAACAATCAAGGCCAATGAAGAAGATAGGAACCCTGTGAAGAAAGTGAATCAGCCTGCCATTATTGCCACATGATGACCCCCGCCTAAGAATGAAGAGCACGTTTAGAAAGCATATCGGCTTCCATATTAGCTTCCCGATAGACATGCTGAAAGTGGAGATGATCAAAATCCCGGATAAGGTTTTTGGTCGCATCCATCCAGTGTTTGAGTAGCAGAACATTGAGTGATGTCTTGCCACATGCCCAAGAGATAATAGATAGAGAGTCACCAAAGATAGCAAGTGAGGTGATCAATTTCAGTCGCGCCCAGAATAGAACGAGCCACAGGGCACATAGCTCACTCCGAGTATTGGAACCATATCCCAGGTTAAGCCAGATATGTATGGATAAATCCATGTTCAGGTGTAGTATGGCGCCAGCTTCTCCACCCCCACAACGACCCACCGCAGCCCCATCAAAAAAAGCACAAGGGGAAAACAAGTACAGGAGGAGCAAGTCTACGGGAAATTGCAAGTGTATCTCTCCCACAATTGGTATCATGAGCAGAAATGAATTCCTTGTGTGCAGCAGTTGTTTTATAGCAGATACCATCCCTAGAAGGAATTCTGCCTTCAAAAATACACAAGTTTATAGCCTTCCAAACCTCCCAGATCATAAAAAAAGGAAGTTCAGGGCATCCCCCATCAAAACGAGACCAATGCTCCATATTTTCTTTCAGAGTGCCCAGATTCCAAAGATAATGTATGCCTGCTTTAGTAGCAATCATATTCCAGATATCCCTAATGAAACAACAGGATGAAAATAGATGGTCCACAGATTCACCCTGTGTGCAACAGAATATGCACCACCCCGGGCCGCAGAAACCACGGCGATACAAATTATCCCATGTTAAGATCTTATTGCACAGCGTAAGCCAGGCAAAACATTTTATTTTTAGGGGTAAAGTGAGTTTCCAAATATATTTATCCCACCATCTCACCGAATAGCAAGAATCAGCAAACATAGAGTCATATGCCAGTTTAGCTGTGACAATCCCTCCAGCCACATCCCACGACCAAATTAGTCTATCGGCTTCGTCAGATAATCTGATATTTGATAGATACATCGGTCGGGTGTATTCCTCCCATTCATTCCCCAGAGAGCCCGATAAACCCAGCTGCTCAGCCGTAACCCATTGAGTATGCCCATCCACATACCGACAGGCCACGTGAGCCAGAGTGTAATAGCCAAATGCTCGGAGATGAGTCCTCAAGTTTAAAGATAGTGTATGTTTCGAAGGACCACCCATGAATGGGTCCGTTCCCAACTTAATATTGCGACCATTGCCCGGCATCCATGCAATCCACTGTGTAATAACCCTGAAAGCACTGACAAGTCCATTCCAAATGTTTGAGATTCCCAGAGTAGCAGGACAGGCCAACCTTAACCAATTAGATACCGGGATGTTTTTCAAATATTTGGCACGAACGATCCTTCCCCATATTGATTCATTGAATAGAACACGCCACAGACTCTTGGCATGTAGGGCCATAACAAAGTATTCCATATCCTTGATGTTCCAGCCCCCCAGATTCCATGGACGTGCCGAAACATTCCACTATGCAAGATGGTATTTCTCCTGTGTATCATTCCCCGTCCACAAAAAACTGAAGACCTTCCATCTAATAAGACTTAAGATGGTACGTGGTATTTTACAGAGTGAGAACCAATAAACTCCTAAGTTCTGTAATACAGATTTTACCAACGTTAGCCTTCCACCCAGAGTTAGAAGGCGGAAGCTCCAGTGGTTATTGTGCGCATCAAAGCGTCTGACAAGCCATGTCCAGTCATAGATCTTATAATTTGAAGGTTTGATGAAGAAGCCCAGATATTTAGTGCCAGCCTCCAGTTCAGTAAATTTTAGAGGCAGGATGTTGTAGATCGCCTCTTCCGTATCTTCGTCCAGCAAATGCTTCAGGAAGAACGATTTATTATAGCTGATAATCATACCAGTGACCAGGCAGAAAAGATCAAGTATAAGCTTATATTGTATCCATTCAGCAATTAAACCCATTCCAAAAAGCATAACATCGTCCACAAATAAAGAATGTGTTACAGAGATCTCCCAGGATACTTTAATGCCAGTGATCCGACCTTCCCGGCGCGCCTTGTGAATGGATAGGCTCAGTCCTTCAATAACCAGTAAGAATAATAGAGGAGATAGTGGGCATCCCTGCCGAAGACCCCGTGTAGCCTTAAAGAAATCCGTGGGATGTCCATTGATCAAAATAGCATAATTAACAGAGTTTATGCATGCCATTATCCATTTCATCACCCTCCAAGGTAGCCCAATCTGGATGAGTATTAATCTCATAAAATTCCAATCCACCTTATCATAAGCTTTTACCAGATCCAGTTGTAGTGTAAGTGCTTCAATTTTCCTCAGTTTGATAGAATGAAAGATTTCCTGAGTCACACCTACAGCATCATGAATTTGTCTCCCACATAGAAACCCATACTGTTCCATAGAGATGTGTTGTGAAAGGAGAGGTTTGATTCTATCAGCAATAATCTTGGCAATAACCTTGTAGACCAAATTACATAGAGCAATCGGTCTGTATTCATCATAGCCATTCGGGTGTGACGTCTTCGGGATAAGTGCCAGGTAAGTAGTATTAAGAGCCCCCGAGACAATGCCCAATTTGCGAGATTCATCCACGGCCATCCGCAGGTCCTCCCCCATAATATCAAAGAAATGGATGAATAGCTCCACCGTCCACCCATCAGGTCCAGGCGATTTATCCTTTGCAAATCCATTCAGAGTGTTTTCCACATCTCCCAGAGTGATCTCTAGGAAAATATTATCACCCTCCTCTTCCTGGAACATCCGTGGATACTCCTTAATAAGCCTAAATTGTTCTGCCATGGTGGTATTTTTTGGATCACAATAATATTCCCGGAAGTGTCTAACAGCTTCGTTCATCAAATTCTCCTCCCCCCGAATCCTCCGTCCTTGATGGTCATTCAGGTCCCAGATAGAGTTATGCATACGTCGAGAGTCTGCATAACGGTGGAAGAATTTTGTATTCAGATCGCCCGCCCGGAGCCAAGTAGCCCGACTTTTCAGTCTCCAGGATTCTTCCTGAACCAGAAGAATTTTCATCTTCCTGCACTCCAGATTGGAGAGACTAGAAAGTTCCATAGTATTCAATTCAGTCTCAACCCCTCTATTCATCAGATATTCCACTTCCATCTCAATCTCAGTGAGTTCTTTACGCATCAAGGCTTTTTTTTTTTTTTTCCCACTTGATAGTATAGTCTTTTAGCAACTTAAGTTTCACTGCCAGTTTGTCCATAGTAGATCTCTCCCCAGAGACATCCATCTGCTGCCATAAATTCCTTACACCCGTAGTGTATTCCACATCCGCAAGCCAGGTGGAATTGAATTTGAAAGGAAAGGTTTTCTGGAAAGGTTCATCATCAAATTGGAGAATGATAGGCAGATGATCGCTAATTTTAATTTGGTGCATCCAGGAACGATAGTTCTGAAATTTGGTTAGCAGTGTTTCTGATATTAGGAAACGATCAATACGTTTTTTGGATCTGTTCAGCCCCTTTCCTACCATTCGACCAGGTTGGTGCCAACGGTCTCGGGGCAACATCCATCAGAGAATACTTCCTGAATAAATCTTGGAAAAAAGGACCCAAGGGATCACGTCTAGCCGTAGTCCCCCAAAATTCCCCATCCACCCACGTGAAATTAAGATCCCCAGCAATTATTAAGTTCTCCATGGCCAGCAGATGTTCAGAAGCCGCCAGGTTCCAGAAAGCCTCACGATCACAGTACGGTCCATAGCAATTTATGATGTTTAAGATCTGCTCCGAACCCCTCATGTTTCCAGTCAGCAAAATACCCATTGATATATTTGCTGGTGATAATCTCAACACCGAAGGGTTCCATGCCGCCAAAAGACCTCCAGAGAGCCCAGCCGCGTCCACAGAACAATACATCCATCCCGGCTTGACTTTATTAAAAAATATACGTGCTTTTTCCCCGCAAACCATAGTTTCCTGTAAGAGCACTAGATCAGGTTTAACAATTTCTAATATTCGTTTGAGGGCCAGTTGCTTAGGCAGGCCCCCCACCCCCCTGATATTTAGAGAGAGAAAGATCATTTCCGAACCCTTGCGAGGGCTTTCATTCCTCTAAGAGCCCGGGATTCAGTAGATTTGGGGGAAATAGTCTTATCAAGGTCCACCTCTGTCCCCCCAAGAGTGGCCTTCTTGTTTTTTCTGGCACTTCTAGTTTTTATAGGCGAAAAGTCTTGTGCAAGGCCACCCCTATGGGCCCCCCTTAAAACGCTTATGTCCCCAGTAGACTCAGGTATATTCCCAGTAGGGTTTTTACAAGCCCCCTCCGTCGGAGTGGAATCCTTCAATGCCAATGGGTCCCCACCAACCCCAGTATTGTCATCAGGGTCCACAATCCTGTTCTTAAAGTATGTATGGATAGGGATTTTCTTCACCATATCGGAATATGTTGGAATGTGAATGGCATTCCCACCCGTTTCAGGAATGATATTTGGTTCATCACCGGGCCTATCAGTCACCAAGTCGTCCCCGCCAGCCATAATCACCGGGTTCAAATCATCTGTCCCCATCCCCCCAACCATGTTCACCCGGTTCAAATCATCTGTTCTTTCAGTTTGACATGGCATTGCCACATATATGAAATAATGGTCATTATTGCTTGGTATGGTGTATGTATTGTTTGAGAAGTATAGTACCGTCTTGAAATAAATTTTCAAAAAGATGCCTATAAGGGAAGTGAAACTTCGTGTTTGTTACTTTGAATCAAAACTTGTTTTAAGATATTGGAATTCTTATAGCAAACTGTAACTTCACAACTGCAAGATTTATCCTAAAATATGTTGTAATTTTTCAATATATTTTTAGATTTCAATTATGTTGCTTATGGCTTATATCTTTTCTCATTATTTCACCATTTCATCCTTTTTATCTGAATTTTGTACCAAAATGGGATGATGTTGGCCAATGGAAAGGATATTGGTCTGAGGAATTTGATATTGTTGCTTTAGTCCAGCCTATTGCAATTTCCTTTCAACTATTTTTTATGTTATTATTACTCAAATATGACATTTTGATTTTTCAGAGTTTAAGTTGTTGTTGTTAACAATGGGTAGCCAACTCTCTAGATATTACTAAGGCTTACCCCTTCTAGCCCCAAGAACCAACTTGAGGCCTAAAGTGAGTTATGGATGCCTTGGCATAGTTCCATTGTGGCCTGGAACATTTCAAGGAACAACAAATGGCACACTTGTCTATTCAAGGGATAAAAACACCTCACTTAGCAGTTATAGGTCTAGTTAAACTCTAGTTGCTCATGCATGGCCAATATTACTTCTTAAGAAGCGTACACTTGACTATTTAGGGTAATATCTCTTGAGTTTCACTATATTTTATGCTCGTGCATGTAATTAAGCCTAGGTTTGTTAATACCTATATATGAAGACTTGCATATCATTGATGAAGTATTCAGTAATTGTACATTCAATTGATTAATGAAGATTATATTGCATGAATATTTTGTTCTTCTCTCTTGTTGAAAACTAGTTTCAATTGTTAATTGTATTACTTCTTTATTAGATTCTATATCCTCTTGTTGGTTGATCTTCAAAATCTTAGAGTCTCTCCCCTTGATTTTCGTATTGACATGAGAAGGAAAATATGGTCTTAGCCATATCAAATAGTGGTATCGGGGGTAGACTCGACCACCCCCTAGTTGTATTGGTTTTTACCATTGCATGGTCCTATCATCGAGATTTTCTAATTGTTTTTCTCGATCTGTCCTTGGTCGACATGTTCAGATACTTGTTTAGAAACCTTGTTTCAATAGGCTTCCACAATAAGATTTTGTTGAATCAAGAGTCCTTATACGTCTATCGTTATGTCTACAATGTCTATTGTACCTTCCTTCTAGTTGGAATCCTTCATGGTGGAATTTTTTCATACATTTCAATTACACTCGTTTTTTTTGTAGGATTTCTCCCCATAATTGATATAAAAGTTCACCCATTAATGCTTTTCGTCTTGAAAATTTGAAATGGTATGATCCCTCGACTTCTGGTGAAATGTTCAAAATTAAAATTCTCCCCAAATGTTGGATACTTTTTAGTTAGAATGAGGTTTACTCAAACTTATCACAATAATAACAGATATCTTATCTCATTCATATAAAAATCAGAACATTACTCTATATATTTCACCTAAAACAAAGCATTTACAATAATAATAAGAGACATCCCATAGAAATGACACATAATTACCATGGAACAACCTTTCCTCTTGAGGAAAAATCCTAGCAAATAATAACTATTAAATCCATAGTCAACCCAAAATTATCTTTGCTTCAATTGTAATGAATGTTCTTCTCGTCTACAAGAGAGCAAACTTAACTTCTTTCATTTAATGTTCTTTTGGTTAAGTAGTTTAATCCCAGAGAATGCTCTTCTCATTTACAAAAGATTACCTCTTTCACCAACAAATTCAATTTCTTTCATCTAATGTTCTTCTCTTCTTGTGCTTGTTTATTTTCATCTAGAGGTATTTACTCCCAGCAAGTTTGATATGCACAAGGCTAAAGGATACAAATCCCATGGAAATGAGGCCTTTTATAGCATTTAGTTTTTCTTAATTATTTTTACATGTGAAAAAGGCCCATAAGCTAAAGAGTTCATGGAATATTCATGCCCTAGGTGTTGAGCTAGAGAGTTCATGGAATATTCATGCCTAAGGTGCTCCCTAAGTGATGAACTTTGAAAAAATAACCATGAAGCACATAGTTTTCAAGTTTGACTTCATCTATTAGGATAGCACTTATAATGGTCCAATATCAATGTTCTTCTCTCTATTTGAGAAATTAAAAACATTGTTATTAAGGAATCATTAAATGTAATTTTTCTCCCAAATCAATTATAAATTTTTTATTCAATTATATATAATAATCAATTATATACAATAAACTATATATAAATACATTATGAAATTAAACTTTTTAGCAATTTTCCATTAGCATTTTTGATTCATGCCTTGTTAATACCTTGTCATTCAAAGGCAATCTCAATTGTACACTCAACCTTATCACCATTATCCATATTTATAACATAAAAGCAAAGCAAATGTTAGATGGATAGTGTTTCTATAAACTTTGGTAGTGGTATGCTTTCAATTTAGATAATATTAATAGGTAGAGTCAAAGTATTTTTGATAGTGGTTATATTAACTCAATTATTGATAGTGGTTATATTAACTCGTGATGAGAAAGTAATTGTTCATACTTCTTAGCCAAATTGATGGGACCACACACATTGCCGCTTATACTTATTAACTAAAACAGAGTAATAGTCAACTTATCCTTATTAACTATAATAGATTAATGGTCAACTGCCATAGCTAAATCAAGCCTGGAATTTCAAATTCCCCTTGCCTATCGAATGGAAATTTGTTGACGGTTTCGTATTTTAATTGCCTATCACTTTACGTTTTAACCAAATATATAGACTTCCATTCGTTGACGGTTAAATTTAACTAATATTTTAAAAATGTTATATTAACAATCCATTATCTCAACTGCGAAACTCAAGTGATTTGGCATGGGTATTTCGAAATAGAAAGTCACATAAATTTCCCTCGAACAAGAAGGGAGAGACTTATATTCCAGATAGTCATCCAAAAAAATTTCATTTTATCTAACAAACTACCTACCCTGTAGGAAGCCAGAGGACCCTTGAAAATCTATT
The DNA here is from genome assembly GCA_027924585.1 of Larix kaempferi. Classification (NCBI taxonomy): domain Eukaryota; kingdom Viridiplantae; phylum Streptophyta; class Pinopsida; order Pinales; family Pinaceae; genus Larix; species Larix kaempferi. Next base: position 7,809,349 of record BSBM01000255.1, read on the forward strand.
GTTTATTGATCCTTCTCGAATAAAATAGACCTAGAATATTAATTATCCTAATTCTAAATCAAATTGATGTTTACCTAAAAACAATCAAATAAAGTATACCTAGAAAAAATGCCAAAAAAATAATAATTTAAAAAACAAAAACAAAAACTTAACTCTATACAAAAATAACTGGACAAGAGCATAAGGACTCATTCCATGGCCAAGGAAAAGGGTTGCAAGCACAACCCATTCAGCCTCCCTTCCCGTACTAGGCTTTTTTATGCTCCTGAACGCTGGAAATCCCATTGAATCCGTTTTTGACCATATTGAGATGTGTTGCTAAATGGGCGAGCTTTTGTGCTCGGAGGAGAGCCATACTTTTGTGCTAACAAATCCTTTAATTATATTTAAAAAATTACAATATTAAAATATATTAAAAGGATTACTCTGTAACTTATTGAATTCGGCCATATCCTACTTCCCTTCTCGCTCAAATAGGATGACTTTTGGAACTATTTATTCATTGTTCCAATAGTTACAAGCTCTTTGTAAACCCTAAGTGTTCGAGTTCAGAGTACCTCTTAAGTTTAAAAATGAATATGATCCTTCCAGGCTTCCCAAATGTTGTCCCAAAAGTAATAGTTACAAGCTCTCAATAAACCCCAGGTGTTTGAGTTCAGAGTACCGCTTAAGTTTGAAAATGAATATGTTGCTTCCAGGCTTCCCAAATGTTGTTAACCTACTCATTTATCCCACAGAGTATAGAGAATGTATACTCCAATAGCGAGCCTTCCACATAACTAGTATGATTCTCCCAAGTTTGATGCTAGATTTAATGAAATGACTCTTGAAACATTTTCCAAAACTAACGTAACCACCAAGTTTCCAACTCAGAACTCAACGAAGGATACTAGAAATTATGATAGGTAATTAAATTTAATGAACGTCAAATCTACGATTTTCAATTTTGCATACCTGTCAAGGTTGACGTTTAAATTGTAAAGTTAGCTGTCAAATACATTTTGAATCGCTAAATACGTTCTATACAACATCAAATTCCAGGCCTAAGCTGAATGATCGTAGCAGAGGAGGGACTCACAAATACCAATACACCACAACAATAAATACGATGCACAGAGGTCAGAGGTATCATGCTGTGCGAAGACTAAAGAAGTCAAACCTTATATGTTCAGAGAGGTCGGTTTTCTTTCCAAGACTGATCCTCTCTTCAATCACAAACAATGTTCAAATTTGAGCCCTTCCAAAGGGTTCTAGCCTTTCCAGCTAGAAGTGTAAAGTTAAAATTGTCCTTCAAAAAAAAATTAAAATATGAATTTTACCCTTCTAATTAAGAATGACATAATTTATATCAACATTTCAAAAGAAGGGAAACATTTGAAATAACCCATCCATTTAAATTTCAATTTCTATGTTGAAATTCCTTATGCTATAAAATTTGACTCATCATTCAAAATATTGGAAATATCATAAATTATAATCACTCGCACACTCATGTCATGCACTCACTGCTTAGATATGCAATATGACGATTGATGACTGACGACTACGAGGTACTGTCCACTGGGATTTGACTCTGGCTCCCGAGTCACTTCAGGTTTAGATCTAAGTTGTGACAATGTGTCATCTACTACGGTCGTAACAACAGAGAACCACTACTAGTCTACTACTAGAACCCAAATGATCCCAAAACGTTGTGCCTATTACCTATGTGAACCTGGTTACCAATGTCCACTCGTTTTTCGTCAAAATGAAATTCAAATGGTTAGTTTGATGAGTCCTCCTCTACAAGACTTCATTTCTTGCATGAATTTCATGGACTCGCAACAACTCTAAACAACACTCAATGGCATGCAACTACAAATAATGGAATCCAACTAGGACCACAAACTGTGCAGAGGGCACTTTATGAATTGATATAGAGAGGTCTCACTGGGCACACACGATATGGAGAAATTATGAGTTAGGAAAAACATTTGGACCAAAGCACCACAATGCTTATTAATAAAGTTAAATAAAATAATTTGTGGCCCAGGAATAGTCTTCAATTTTATGGGTGGCATGATCATGATGTAATCTCCCTCCAAACTTCCAAACATATGTGGTTTCTCACCACATTTGTCTTCAACAGTCGCCACCAAAATACGTAAAAAAATACCTGTATTTACATCCTCTTCTCTTTAAATCCTCATCTCATAGTCATGACCAAGGATAATTATGCATGCACATCCTCACCTTGTAATATCAATTGGGTCATGGCACAAAGACAACCATAAAATATCAAATGTGTCAAGATGCAAAGAGTAAGAGACAACTATAAGTAAATCTTATATTAAATTTACCATGTAAGTCTTCAATTGACACTATCAACTGAGATTTGACATGTTGGATTGTTTTGATCTTCTTACCACTCCTTATCGATGTGATTGCAAGTCACTCTTTGAAGGTGAAGTCCGTAATTTTGAGTCTTCTTCCTTATTCTCATGCCTTTTGGTAAGACAATAAGGAGGGTAGTGGCCCACATCAACATTGAAAACGGTTCAAGATGGAGGTTACTAGATACATTAATCGTTTTCATTAAATAACTTGAATTTCATGTCATTGATTGCAAATTCACCAAATCGTGGATTGGTACAAAAAAAAAATTAGAGTTTCGATCTCTTAATTACTCACATCTAGAATTTTCTCAAATCGAGCCATTAACAAAATTCTTTTGGTGTTTTGTTTCAATTTAAAAGGAAGATTGTCGAGACTCAAACATGAAGCGAGTTGCAAGGCTCCAGTTCACTTATGCTTGATTCCATTTCCCCTCTGCCCCACACTTGTATGTTGTCATGACAAGACTTGTTGAACAACAAAAATTAATGCCCCGGCCCCTATGATGTTCACATCGCTAACTTGCTTGGTATGGAGGATTTTTTTAATTTTTTCTATGGAGGAATTTTTCAATGTTTTCTAAGCTATGTATTATTTTTCGTTAGGCTTTCAATGCCCATCATTCTTACATCTCTCGGGCTTGAATGGTTTCCCTCTCTTCGGTTTGAATTAAGTTTTTGGTTGTAGGTTTATTATAGCCTCATTTTGCTTGGTGTCTTCCTTTTGTACATAGTTAACTGTAAGTAATTTTCTCATTGTTCCTGTTTTATTTTAAGACTATATCTAGTTACAATGTCCCGCACTATGCATAAGATCATGTTGATGCCCCAATATGGTTATTGCATAGTCTAAGTAGTTTTTCTATATAACGAAGTGTGCTCCAACCCAGAAAAATACAACATAATAGTTGTTATTTTAATGAACTGTAAAATTAATGTTACATATATGTCAAATTAATGTGTTCAAATTAGGTTTTAATTGAAAAGATACTATTTTTTCATGTAGAGATTAAGGAGTGCTCAATTGTCTAAGATTGTAAACATTTTCGATGGGTAATATTTGTTTTTGGATTTTTCAGGGAGGAGAGGTTTAGTTAATTTATACTTGTCAATTGAAGTACAATTATTTATATTTCCCTTCATCTTTAAAGGGATCCAAGAACAAATGCCCTTCAAATTTAAATTAAGACCCACCCTTCAAATTTGATCACTGATCTCAAATGTATACAATATTTTAAAGAAGGAACTGGAGCGAGACAGTCCTCTCTAAGGGCCACTCCTCCTCATATCTATAGTTATATATGTGGATATCAACACCAAGGAACGAGATTGGCTTTTAGAGGCCGTTCTTCTTCTCATTACGCCGAGAGGTGCTCTACAGCCCAGTATGAAGGAGATATTGTAATGTGTATGATGTAGCATTACATCTAATAAAACGTAAAAAGTGATAATATGAGGGAGATCTTCTAACATGTGTGATGTAGCATTACATGTAGCGTTACATCTAATAAAACGTAAAAAGTGATAATATGAGGGAGATCTTGTAATGTGTATGATGTAGCGTTACATCTAATAAAACATAAAAAGTGATATAAACGCGATTGTAATCTTTTGTCGGCCATAAATACTGTAACTTTTGTAACGTTTAGCTTGAAATACACTCTATATAATACACCAAAACAACAACAAAAATTATAGAAAAAAAATCATAATTTCATCTATTAAATCTCGCAGCTCAAGAATTACATCTCACAGCTCTAGCTCCAGCTCCGCAGCCCTCCTCCCACTTCCCAGCCCTCCTCCCACTACACCTCCACCTCCCACTGGTCCAGCTCTCCTCCCATTTCATCACGTCCTACCCTCCACCGTGTCATCCCCACTGCGCAGCCCTCCTCCCCTCCACCACGTCCTACCCTTGCGCATCCCTCCAAGGTATCCTCCCATTATTGCTTGGTATGGTGTATGTATTGTTTGAGAAGTATAGTACCGTCTTGAAATACATTTTCAAAAAGATGCCTATAAGGGAAGTGAAACTTCGTGTTTGTTACTTTGAATCAAAACTTGTTTTAAGATATTGGAATTCTTATAGCAAACTGTAACTTCACAACTGCAAGATTTATCCTGAAATACATTGTAATTTTTCAATATATTTTTAGATTTCAATTATGTTTCTTATGGCTTATATCTTTTCTCATTATTCCACCATTTCATCCTTTTTATCTCAATTTTGTAGCAAAATGGGATGATGTTGGCCAATGGAAAGGATATTGGTCTAAGGAATTTGATATTGTTGCTCTAGTCCAGCCTATTGCAATTTCCTTTCAACTGTTTTTTATGTTATTATTACTCAAATATGACATTTTGATTTTTCAGAGTTTAAGTTGTTGTTGTTAACAGTGGGTAGCCAACTCTCTAGATATTACTAAGGCTTACCCCTTCTGGCCCCAAGAACCAGCTTGAGGCCTAAAGTGAGTTATGGATGCCTTGGCATAGTTCCATTGTGGCCTGGAACATTTCAAGGAACAACAAATGGCACACTTGTCTATTGAAGGGATAAAAACACCTCACTTAGCAGTTATAGGTCTAGTTAAACTCTAGTTGCTCATGCATGGCCAATATTACTTCTTAAGAAGCATACACTTGACTATTTAGGGTAATATCTCTTGAGTTTCACTATATTTTATGCTCGTGCATGTAATTAAGCATAGGCTTGTTAATACCTATATATGAAGACTTGCATATCATTGATGAAGTATTCAGTAATTGTACATTCAATTGATTAATGAAGATTATATTGCATGAATATTTTGTTCTTCTCTCTTGTTGAAAACTAGTTTCAATTGTTAATTGTATTACTTCTTTATTAGATTCTATATCCTCTTGTTGGTTGATCTTCCAAATCTTAGAGTCTCTCCCCTTGATTTTCGTATTGACATGAGAAGGAAAATATGGTCTTATCCATATCAAATAGTGGTATCGGGGGTAGACTCGACCACCCCCTAGTTGTATTGGTTTTTACCATTGCATGGTCCTATCATCGAGATTTTCTAATTGTTTTTCTCGATCTGTCCTTGGTCAACATGTTCAGATACTTGTTTAGAAAACTTGTTTCAATAGGATTCTACAATAAGATTTTGTTGAATCAAGAGTCCTGATACGTCTATCGTTATGTCTACAATGTCTATTGTACCTTCCTTCTAGTTGGAATCCTTCATGGTGGAATTTTTTCATACATTTCAATTACACTCGTTTTTTTTTGTAGGATTTCTCCCCATAATTGATATAAAAGTTCACCCATTAATGCTTTTTGTCTTGAAAATTTGAAATGGTATGATCCCTCGACTTCTGGTGAAATGTTCAAAATTAAAATTCTCCCCAAATGTTGGATACTTTTTAGTCAGAATGAGGTTTACTCAAACATATCACAATAATAATAGATATCTTATCTCTTTCATATAAAAATCAGAACATTAATCGATATATTTCACCTAAAACAAAGCATTTACAATAATAATAAGAGACATCCCATAGAAATGACACATAATAACCATGGAACAACCTTTCCTCTTGAGGAAAAATCCCAGCAAATAATAACTATTAAATCCATAGTCGACCCAAAATTATCTTTGCTTCAATTGTAATGAATGTTCTTCTCGTATACAAGAGAGCAGACTTAACTTCTTTCATTTACTGTTCTTTTGGTTAAGTATTTTAATCCCAGAGAATGCTCTTCTCATTTACAAGAGATTACCTCTTTCACCAACAAATTCAATTTCTTTCATCTAATGTTCTTCTCTTCTTGTGCTTGTTTATTTTCATCGAGAGGTATTTACTCCCAGCAAGTTTGATATGCACAAGGCTAAACGATACAAATCCCATGGAGATGAGGCCTTTTATAGCCTTTAGTTTTTCTTAATTATTTTTACATGCAAAAAAGAAACATAAGCTAAAGAGTTCATGGAATATTCATGCCCTAGGTGTTGAGCTAGAGAGTTCATGGAATATTCATGCCTAAGGTGCTCCCTAAGTGATGAACTTTGAAAAAATAACCATGAAGCACATAGTATTCAAGTTTGACTTCATCTATTAGGATAGCACTTATAATGGTCCAATATCAATGTTCTTCTCTCTATTTGAGAAATTAAAAACATTGTTATTAAGGAATCATTAAATGTAATTTTTCTCCCAAACCAATTATAAATTTTTTATTCAATTATATACAATAAACTATATATAAATACATTATGAAATTAAACTTTTTAGCAATTTTCCATTAGCATTGTTGATTCATGGCTTGTTAATACCTTGTCATTCAAAGGCAATCTCAATTGTACACTCAACCTTATCACCATTATCCATATCTATAACATAAAAGCAAAGCAAATGTTAGATGCATAGTGTTTCTATAAACTTTGGTAGTGGTATGCTTTCAATTTAGATAATATTAATAGGTAGAGTCAAAGTATTTTTGATAGTGGTTATATTAACTCAATTATTGATAGTGGTTATATTAACTCGTGATGAGAAAGTAATTGTTCATACTTCTTAGCCAAATTGACGGGACCACACACATTACCGCTTATACTTATTAACTAAAACAGAGTAATAGTCAACTTATTCTTATTAACTATAACAGATTAATGGTCAACTGCCATAGCTAAATCAGGCCTGGAATTTCAAATTCCCCTTTCCTGTCGAATGGAAATTTGTTGACGGTTTCGTATTTTAATTGCCTATCACTTTATGTTTTAACCAAATATATAGACTTCCATTCATTGACGGTTAAATTTAACTAATATTTTAAAAATGTTATATTAACAATCCATTATCTCAACTGCGAAACTCAAGTGATTTGGCATGGGTATTTCGAAATAGAAAGTCACATAAATTTCCCTCGAACGAGAGGGGAGAGACTTATATTCGAGATAGTCATCCAAAAATATTTCATTTTATCTAACAAACTACCTACCCTGTAGGAAGCTAGAAACCGTTGAAAATCTATTGTTTATTGATCCTTCTCGAATAAAATAGACCTAGAATATTAATTATCCTAATTCTAAATCAAATTGATGTTTACCTAAAAACAATCAAATAAAGTATACCTAGAAAAAATGCCAAAAAAATAATAATTTAAAAAACAAAAGCAATAACTTAACTCTATACAAAAATAACTGGACAAGAGCATAAGGACTCATTCCATGGCCAGGGCGAAGGGTTGCAAGCACAACCCATTCAACCTCCCTTCCCGTACTGGGCTTTTTATGCTCCCGAACACTGGCAATTCCATTGAATCCATTTTTGACCATATTGACATGTGTTGCTAGATGGGCGAGCTTTTGTGCTCGGAGGACAGCCATACTTTTGTGCTAACAAATCCTTTAATTATATTTAAAAAATTACAATATTAAAATATATTAAAAGGATTACTCTGTAACTTATTGAATTCGACCATATCCTACTTCCCTTCTCGCTCAAATAGGGTGACTTTTGGAACTATTTATTCATTGTTCCAAGAGTTACAAGCTCTTTGTAAACCCTAAGTGTTCGAGTTCAGAGCACCTCTTAAGTTTGAAAATGAATATGATCCTTCCAGGATTCCCAAATGTTGTCCCAAAAGCAATAGTTACAAGTTCTCAATAAACCCCAGGTGTTCGAGTTCAGAGTACCGCTTAAGTTTGAAAATGAATATGTTGCTTCCAGGCTTCCCAAATGTTGTTAACCTACTCATTTATCCCACAGAGTATAGAGAATGTATACTCCAATAGCTAGCCTTCCACATAACTAGTCTGATTCTCCCAAGTTTGATGCTAGATTTAATGAACTGACTCCTGAATCATTTTCCAAAACTAACGTAACCACGAAGTTTCCAAGTCAGAACTCAACGAAGGGTACTAGAAATTATGACAGGTAATTAAATTTAATGAACGTCAAATCTACGATTTTCAATTTTGCATACCTGTCAAGGTTGATGTTTAAATTGTAAAGTTAGCTGTCAAATACGTTTGAATCGCTATATACGTTCTGTACAACATCAAATTCCAGGCCTAAGCTGAATGATCGTAGCAGAGGAGGGACTCACAAATACCAATACACCACAACAATAAATACGATGCACGGAGGTCAGAGGTATCACGCTGTGCGAAGACTAAAGAAGTCAAACCTTATATGTTCAGAGAGTTCGGTTCTCTTTCCAAGACTGATCCTCTCTTCAATCACAAACAATGTTCAAATTTGAGCCCTTCCAAAGGGTTCTAGCCTTTCCAGCTAGAAGTGTAAAGTTAAAGTTGTCCTTCAAAAAAAAATTAAAATATGAATTTTACCCTTCTAATTAAGAATGACATAATTTATATCAACATTTCAAAAGAAGGGAAACATTTGAAATAACCCATCCATTTAAATTTCAATTTCTATGTTGAAATTCCTTATGCTATAAAATTTGACTCGTCATTCAAAATATTGGAAATATCATAAATTATAATCACTCGCTCACTCATGTCATGCACTCACTGCTTAGATATGCAAGATGGCGAGTGATGACTGACGACTACGAGGCACTGGCCACTAGGATTTGACTCTGGCTCCCGAGTCACTTCAGGTTTAGATCTAAGGTGTGACAATGTGTCATCTACTACGGTCGTAACAACAGAGATCCACTACTAGTCTACTACTAGAACCCAAATGAGCACAAAATGTTGTGCCTATTACCTATGTGAACCTGGTTACCAATGTGCACTTGTTTTTCGTCAAAATGAAATTCAAATGGTTAGTTTGATGAGTCCTCCTCTACAAGACTTCATTTCTTGCATGAATTTCATGGACTCACGACAAATCTAAACAACACTCAATGGCATGCAACTACAAATAATGGAATCCAACTAGGACCACAAACCATGCAGAGGGCGATTTATGAATTGATATAGAGAGGTCTCATTGGGCACACGATATGGAGAAATAATGAGTTAGGAAAAACATTTGGACCAAAGCACCACAATGCTTATTAATAAAGTTAAATAAAATAATTTGTGGCCCAGGAATAGTCTTCAATTTTATGGGTGGCATGATCATGATGTAATCTCCCTCCAACCTTCCAAACATATGTGGTTTCTCACCACATTTGTCTTCAATAGTCGCCACCAAAATATGTAAAAAAATACCTGTATTTACATCCTCTTCTCTTTAAATCCTCATCTCATAGTCATGACCAAGGATTATTATGCATGCACATCCTCACCTTATAATATCAATTGGGTCATGGCACAAAGACAACCATAAAATATCAAATGTGTCAAGATGCAAAGAGTAAGAGACAACTATAAGTAAATCTTATATTAAATTTACCACATAAGTCTTCAATTGACACTATCAACTGAGATTTGACATGTTGGATTATTTTGATCTTCTTATCACTCCTTACCGATGTGATTGCAAGTCACTCTTTGAAGGTGATGTCCGTAATTTTGAGTCTTCTTCCTTATTCTCATGCCTTTTGGTAAGAGAATAAGGAGGGTAGCGGCCCACATCAACATTGAAAACGGTTCAAGATGGAGGTTACTAGATACATTAATCATTTTCATTAAATAACTTGAATTTCATGTCATTGATTGCAAATTCACCAAATCGTGGATTGGTACAAAAAAAAAATTAGAGTTTCGAGCTCTTAATTACTCACATCTAGAATTTTCTCAAATCGAGCCATTAACAAAATTCTTTTGGTGTTTTGTTTCAATTTAAAAGGAAGATTGTCGAGACTCAAACATGAAGCGAGTTGCAAGGCTCCAGTTGACTTAGGCTTGATTCCATTTCCCCTCTGCCCCACACTTGTATGTTGCCATGACAAGACTTGTTGAACAACAAAACTTAATGCCCCGGCCCCTATGATTTTCGTGTTGCTAACTTGCTTGGTATGGAGGATTTTTTTAATGTTTTCTATGGAGGATTTTTCAATGTTTTCTAAGCTATGTATTATTTTTTGTTAGGATTTCAATGCCCATCATTCTTACATCTCTCAGGCTTGAATGGTTTCCCTCTCTTCGGTTTGAATTAAGTTTTTGGTTGGATTTATATGTATTTTTTGGTTGTAGGTTTATTATAGCCTCATTTTGCTTGGTGTCTTCCTTTTGTACATAGTTAACTGTAAGTAATTTTCTCATGGTTCCTATTTTATTTTAAGAGTATATCTAGTCACAATGTCCCGCACTATGCATAAGATCATGTTGATGCCCCAATATGCTTATTGCATAGTCTAAGTAGTTTTTATGTATAATGAAGTGTGCTCCAACCCGGAAAAATACAACATAATAGTTGTTATTTTAATGAACTGTAAAATTAATGTTACATATATGTCAAATTAATGTGTTCAAATTAGGTTTTAATTGAAAAGATACCATTTTTTCATGTAGAGATTAAGGAGTGCTCAATTGTCTAAGATTGTAAACATTTTGGATGGGAAATATTTGTTTTTGGATTTTTCGGGGAGGAGAGGTTTAGTTAATTTTATACTTGTCAATTGAAGTACAATTATTTATATTTCCCTTCATCTTTAAAGGGATCCAAGAACAAATGCCCTTCCAATTTAAATTAAGACCCACCCTTCAAATTTGATCACTGATCTCAAATGTATACAATATTTTAAAGAAGGAACTAGAGCGAGACGGTCCTCTCTAAGGGCCACTCCTCCTCATATCTATAGTTGTATATGTGGATATCAACACCAAGGAACGGGATTGGATTTTAGAGGTCGTCCTTCTTCTCATTGCGTCGAGAGGTGCTCTACATCCCAGTATGAGGGACATCTTGTAATGTGTATGATGTAGCATTACATCTAATAAAATGTAAAAAGTGATAATATGAGGGACATCTTCTAACGTGTGTGATGTAGCATTACATGTAGTGTTACATCTAATAAAACGTAAAAAGTGATAATATGAGGGAGATCTTGTAATGTGTATGATGTAGCGTTACATCTAATAAAACGTAAAAACTGATATAAATGCGATTGTAATATCTTGTCGGCCATAAATACTGTAACTTTTGTAATGTTTAGCTTGAAATACACTCTATATAATACACCAAAACAGCAAAAAAAATTATAGAAAAAAAATCATAATTTTGTCTATTAAATCTCGCAGCTCCAGAATTACATCTCACAGCTCTAGCTCCAGCTCCGCAGCCCTCCTCCCACTTCCCAGCCCTCCTCCCACTGCACCTCCACCTCCCACTGCGTAGCCCTCCTCCCACTGGTCCAAATTTCCTCCCATTTCATTGCTTCCTACCCTTCACTGTGTCATCCCCAGTGCGCAACCCTCCTCCCCTCCACCACGTCCTACCCTTACGCATCCCTCCACCGCATCCTCCCCTCCCACCGTCTCCTACACCTCCCCCCCCATATGCATCCCTCCACCGCATCCTCCCCCCTACGGATCCCTCCATCGCGTCCTCCCCACTGTGAAACCCTCCACCGCGTCCTCCCCACTGCACAGCCCTCCCCTCCCTCCCCCTCCTCCCCTCCCACCGTCACCTGCACCTCCCCTCCCCCCTACGCAGCCCTCCACAGCATCCTCCCCACTACGCAACCCTCCCGTCGTTGCCTGCACCTCCCCTCCCCCTCACCCCCTGCGCATCCCTCCACTGTGTCCTCCCCACTGCGCAGCCCTCCCCTCCCTCCCCTCCTCCCCTCTCACCATCGCCTACACCTCCCCTCCCATCTTCCCATCCTCCCCTCCTGCCGCCACCAGCACCTACAAATGCCATATAACATAATATTAAAATTTAATATAATATAATTTAAATTATTATGTTTTATGCCATATAACATAATATTATGTTTTATTCGAAAAATTTGTGAGGGTTAAAATCAATTTAAAATTATATTTTAATTTAAAATATAATTTATATTTAAAATCAATTTAAAATATTAAATTATATTTTAATTTTAATTTAAAGTTATATTTATATTTTAATTTTTTTAATTTTAAATATAAATATTAAATTTAAATTTAATATTTATATTAAATTTATGGAGGTCACATGTATATATATAAGTTCTCTACCATATATAATAGGAACTACCTGTGGTATAGTGGTAAGGGTGTTGGGATAATGGGTGTGAGGTCCAAGGTTCAATTCTGCTTGATCACCTTTTTGTATTGTAAACATATAGAATTTTGTAAATATATTGAATTTCATGTGAATATACTTGCATATATTTCAGTGTATGGGGTTTTTTAATTGCATAATTACCAGTGTAGTTGTTTTTTCATGGTTGCATTGATTTCAGTGTAGATTTCCTGGATGCATAAATTTTAGTGTGGATTTCATAGGTGCATAAATGTTAATGTAGATGTTAATGTTTGACATTTTTTATATATTGTCTAAACTAGAAATGGAAGATGTGCATGTGGAGGATGCTATGAGACAAACAAGCAAAGGAAGCAAATCTTACAAAATGATAGCAAAAGAACGAGAAGAACAAAGAAAAGAAAACACAGATCGGCAAAAGGATTTTCGAAAAAGACAGCTGGGAGAAATGACAGTAGAAGAACGAGAGGAACAAAGAAAATGAAACGTTGATCAACAAAGAGTGTATCGAGAGAGAAGGTTGAAGCAATTGGAAGAACAAAGAAATAAGTTTGCATAACAACAAATAAATCAAAATGTACGAAATGACGACAAAAGAAGGAGAAGAACAAACAAAACAAAATGTAGATCAACAAAAATAAAATCGAAAAAAAATGTTAGGTGAATTGACAACAGAAGAATGAGAAGAACAAAGAAAACGAAACGTTGATCGACAAAGAGCATATTGAGAGAGAAAGTTGAAGCAATTGGAGACATGCCATATGCTTCAATGTAGATGTTATTTTGTGGATGCATTGTTTTCAGTGTATGGACGCATAGATTTCAGTGTATGGGGTTTTTTTATTGCATAATTTTCGGTGTAGCTGTTATACCATGGCCACATTGATTTCAGTGTAGATTTCCAGGATGCATAAATTTTGGTGTGGATTTCATCGATGCATAAAGTTCAGTGTATATGTTAATGTTTGAGTTTTTTGATATATAGTCTAAACTAGAAATGGAAGATCTGGATGCAAAAGATGCTATGGGACAAACTGGCGAAGAACCAAAAATACAGAATGACAAACGTCGTAAAACATATCAAGGAAGAAAATCTTATGAAATGACAACAAAAGAACGAGAAGAAGACTTGAAACAAAAAGCAGAAGAACAAAAAGAATTTCGAAAAAGGAAGTTGGACAAAATGACAACAGAAGAACGAGAAGGATGACGAAAACGAAACGTAGATCGAGAAAAAGAATATCGAAAAAGAAATTTAGACAAATTGACAGCAAAAGGACGAGAGGAACAAAGAAAATGAAACGTTGATCGACAAAGAGTGTATCGAGAGATAAAGTTGAAGCAGTGGGAAGAACAAAGAAATCAGTTTGCAGAACAACAAATAAATCAAAATGTACAAAATGACGAAATGACGACAGAAGAAGGAGAAGAATGAACAAAACAAAATGTAGATCAACAAAAGGAAAATCCAAAAAAAAAGTTATAAAAATTGACATCAGAAGAACGAGAAGAACAAAGAAAATGAAATGTTGATCGACAAAGAGCATATCTAGAGATAAAGTTGAAGCAATTTACTCAATCCTTAATACTTATTACTTACATTGTGATAATCCTCGTAAATGTATCTGTGTTTTCAACTTAACCTATTCCTTACAATGCTGATCAAACTCCAGTTTTGTGTCACCGCCCACAACTAAAACCAGCCTAGATCCAAATCCTAGGCTCTATCAAGTGCCGAGAGGGATCAAATCTCCCAAGTTGCAAACCTCTTCTTAGGTATTTCACTGAAGGATATTTTTGAGGAGAGGTTTTGCACCTCGGGATATTTGATCCCTCTTGGTGCTTGATAAAGCCTAGGATTTGGATCTAGGTTGGTAGATACAAACAGTACTATTAAAAGGAGAATAGTATCCATCACATGAAATAGTAACCACTAACCCTCAACGTGAAACTAAGATTTGAGTTTAATATTAAACAATTAAAAGTGTGGTTGTTCTCTACTCAAAGGCAGAAAGGTTGTGCTTCTTCTTCCAATCACGACAATAATTGAATAGGTGAATCTAGTGGTTACCGGCTTTAAGGCGAGATCATTCTCTTTGGTCAAAACACACCTACAAGGTAATGATCCATAGAACTATAGCAGTACATTAAAACATATACAATTTAAAAGTTATAAGATTAGAATTCACTCAGCGAAACTTCCCTTTTCATAGTGTAGACCTTCCTTTTCAATGCAAAATGTAAATAATTGAGATGCCAGATGACTCCATCCTAATAGCAGATATCTCTCATTAATAGAAGCGTTCAGATATCACAATAAGAAAAGAAATGGAAGGGAATCATATCCCTTGGACATAACGTTCTCCTCCCTTTCCCGACGAACAAGATCATATATATATACACACTTGGTGGAGCAAGGATTTGGTCCCTTAATCTTGTTTCTTCTTGGGAGTACACCCACCGCCAAGAAACCCCAAAATGAAAGATATGGAGTTGGTTCCTCTAAGGGTAAACCCTAACATAACGTTAACTCTTTTCTTATTAACATATAGAATGCTCATTCTCTCTATAATGATTAACTTATAAGTGATAATTCTACCATATGCGTATTTGTATATAAAATTACATTATAATATATATATATATGTCATAATCTATATTATAATGGAATGTTTTTATTTAGATTTTCATATATATAGCCAATCAAAATGATTAAATCTCTTTGAAATGGAGCTTAACTTCCAATGAATTTCTAGCAAAACCTATAGGAATCGAATGATTATTAATCATTTTATGTTAATTAATTCATAATTTTGTAATTAATTAATTGTCAAAATTATGAAAATTCATAATCATGCTTAATGACTTGGGCTAATACTTATAGGTTTCTTAGGAAATTAAGTGAACATCAATGGTTCACTTTTCTTCTTGATCCCAAGGCACCATGATGACAATTTGTCATCAACCAATGAATGCCCATGGCTTCCTAGCCATAACCATATCCCCCTAGTGGATTATGCTTCCCCCGTCGTTTTGTTGCATCACACATTTGGTCTACTAGGCCTGCTTTTATTATTTTTCCATTTCAATTTACATCATACATCATCATGTTGTAACTAATGCATGGTTTAAATTATGGAAGCATAACAAGGCTACAACGTTCACTGTTGGGGCCTTGGCTTTGAGCTCCTTGCTAGGACCTAATACACAATTACACTTACATCTTTGTATTTCAATTATAAGAAGGTAGGGGTTAAGAGGGATATTACAATTTCCATGTCATGAACTCTAATGGAACCCTCTTTCACTTGGAATAAGCAATGGTTTTCAAGTAACTTTACATAGGTGAGCCCAATTTTTAATAAATAGTCATACTCCACATTGTCATTGGTCTTCACAAGGCCTTCTATGATCCATATTTGCACCATCATCACCACCAGAAGTGAAACATATTTACCCACCATGGAAAAGTAAAGAAAGAAGTTTTTCAAATTAGCACAGGGAAAACTATCCTAACTACATCTCAATCACTAATACAAATGTTGATCAATTCGAAGATGAGTAATTGGAAAACTTAAATCCACTTTTGCATAAGTTTCCACTCATCTACAATTGTGTTTCCCATCATTGTCGAGGCTATTACCTTTATAGCCAACAACAACCCATTACACCCCTCTGCCACTTGTCACGTAATATTATCTATGTCCTCTGAAACATGGCCTCATAGGCTGTGAAGCATATGGAGGATGTGTAGCGTCCATAGGCCGCATCTTTGAAAGCTATTGTTAGTGTTTTTGTTTTCCAATGCAACCAACTTGTGTTAGTTGTAATATCAAGTGATAGAAATGGAGACAATCATCTTGGAGGATAGGGATGATATGGACCTAGGTGATCGAGACCCTCAAGACATCATCGAATCCTACCAATAACAGATGATATAAACTCTTCCTGAGAAACAAAGAGATTTGTTAAAGGAGGTGACAAAGAAGGTTCGGGGCCATTATCCTTCCTCCAAATTGGGAACTAGTGCTGGGAAATCATACGTGGGGGTCAAAACAAATCCTCCAAAGGACATGCAGAATTTTCCCAAAAAAGAGAAAGGGAAAGGGTGGAAAACCAAAAACGAGGACCTAAAATAACTCGACAAGCAACTAATCGACTTGGGGTTGTATGCAACAATTGATTCAAGGTACTTTTATAACTTTATCAATCATTAATCATGAAAATACTGTCACAGAATATTCAAGTCTAAAAAAATACAATAAACAAAGAATGATGCAAAATAAGATTAGAGATGAGAAGCCAATTGTTCTAATGTTTCATGAAACAAAATGCAGTAGTGATTCAACAAGTAGAAACATCAGATTTGTTTGGGCCTAGGCCCAAGTAATGGTGGCAGATCCACTGGGGTCTACAGGAGGAATAACAATCATATGGGATTCCCAAGTCATATAGATGCACGAATTCTTTGGCATGTCAAGGTCGATATAGACCACATTTTTAATCATTGGTACAATGGAATCAATAGTGATATCTAATTAATTGTCCCAACGCAAATGAAAGACAATCTCTTTTTTTGCAGTATTTAGAGGGGATCATAGATCACATCAGAACTAGGCCATGGATCTTAGGAGGGGACTTCAATATAATCATCCCTTATGGAAATGAGGGGGTAGGATTTAGAGGTTGGAGCCAATAACGAAATTTTTCAAAGGAACTTTAAGAGACTTGAACTTAGTAGACCAAGAAAAATTCAATAGTTCGTACACATGGAATAATAGGAGAGGGGGATCTCATCAGGTCACCTCCCACTTGGACTAATTATTTGTCTAAGAAGAAATCATTATTTGGAACCTCATTGTGGAAGCATTTATCCTCTTATGTGTGGTATCTGATCACTGGCCCATATCCCTTTCCATTGAATTAGATGACCGACCCAAGAATCGACCTTTCAAGTTCAAGCAATTATGGTTACAACATCCATATTTTCAAGAAAACATAGCAAAGTGGTGGGAGGAAGTAGAAATATAGCCAGGGGGAAGGATGTATCAATTCCAACAACAGTTAAAATTCCTTAAGGGTCAACTAAAAGCTTGGATCAAGGAGGTTTTTGGTAACATCTTCCAATCTAGAAGAGCACTGGAGAAGAAAATGGATCAATTCCACCAGACTCTCATCATCAATTGAAACAGACTATCATCACTGAGGGAAAATCAAAGTAGTCGCAATGGGAGGTGAAAGAGAATCAAAGTTTTTCCACTAGTCAATGATCAATTACCGCCATCACAACCGCATCATTTCCATCAAAGAAAATCATGGTAACCGGATTACCAAACACAAGGTTATGGAATGGGAACTAATCTCCTTCTACATAACTCTTTTGTCTGAGCCTCCAAGCCAACATGAATGTACTATTATATAGAGAATTGACAATGTCCCTAGGATTATCTTAGATGCCCAGAACGACAATGTCATGCCTCTGATAACCCGAGAAGAGGTCGATTAGGCGGTGATGGTTGATATGGATAATGATACTTCTACAGAACCTAATGGGTTCACAACAAATTTCTAACACATGTGTTGGCCTATTATTAAGGAGGATGTGTGGGCTATCGTTGGGGATTCTTGACAACACTTGGATGTTCTCCAAACCCTAGATGCAAAATTTATCACTTCAATCCCCAAGGGGGAAGGGTAAAGGAACTCTGAAAATTTCAGTCGATATCTCTATGCATCATAATATTCAAATAATTACAAAGGTCATTGCTATTAGGTTGAAGCTATTGCTCCAATTGTGCTCCAATTAGGCTTATTTCCTCCGAGCAGTCTAGATTTTTTGAGGGTTGAAATATTCTAGATGGGATTGTCTTTTCTCATGAAGTTGTTCACTCACTCAAGACTCACGATATTCCTAGAATGCTTCTAAAGTTGGATCTATCAAAATCCTATGACAGGATAAGCTGGCAATATATGGAACGGATCCTTCGAGCTTTTGTCTTCTCTCATGAGTGGAATTAGTGGATCATGGATCTCACCTCCTTGGCCTTCTTTTCCATCCTATTGAATGGTTCTCCCAAAACTATATTCACTCCTATGTGAGGCATCTAATTGTGGGATCCCCTATCACATCCGGTAGTGAGGCATCCAATAGTGGATCCTTCTCCACTATTATCTACAAATGTTGCAACCCTAAACTTGATCACATTTATATAAGATAAATAGAGTGATGAGTGTCTCAAAGAGTATTTTCTTCTCCCAAATCGAAAGGTCTATTGATTTAAACTATTTCAATCCAATAATAAGATTTCCAACCTCCATTAATCATTTCTTAATGTTATAGTTTTAGTGAAGCTCATGATGAAGATCAATTCCAAGATATTGTATGAAGTCAATTCCTCCAAGTTGTTTTCATACATGAAATTAAAATATGTGATCTTTTGGAATTTGATTATCATAACCTTTGTTTTTTCATTATTAATAGCCATACCTTTACTAGAGAAAAAATCCTCCAAATATGGAAAGACCCTTTAGTAAAGGCATATTAAAAGTGAATGATCTTTAAGATGTTCTCAAAACTACACCTGCAGCTCTCAGGGGGTGAATACTTCTTAATAAAAATAAAAACATATGTCCAAATATGGGACACTCTAACCTCCAGGTGGATACTATCATGTAACCAATCATTAACTTAGAAAATGCTTGAATGTGACATGATCCAACATCATTCCTCAAAGAAGTTTCAACCTATATGAAGATGAAAACCAGAAGAGGGATTGTGATAACTAACTGCTCAATTATAAGGCATCATTTTTTGAGTTTTGTACATATCAGGGAACATTTCTCTCGTTGCTAACTTAATATACCTAAGCTTTGGTCCTGAGACTCAATGTAAAATGATTTTGATTGGGTGAATTTCAAAATTGGTCTTCGAAATTATTAATAAATTCTTTATTTCTACTCATAGAATTTACTATTAGATTGCATCATTAAAAAAAAATATTTATAACAACAATTTTGCATGCATTCATAGGTCCCTTTGATTCACTAGATGTAACAAATCACCATAACTTCCAATGGTGCTTTAGTAAACATAGATCAATTCACACTCTAAAAGTGTGATTGCATGTTTACCACCACTTCTGGCATCCAAGGCCTCTATGTATCTTTCAAATCAGTTTCCAAATGCTTAATATGTCTTACAAAATCATTCAACGCTTTTTCTTTTTCAGGTGGAATTTGGGTAGGTTTTTCTCTCAGTTGACTAACAATTTCTTCCACATCCTCAAGGTGCCCCAATAACGAAGGCATAATATTATTTTTGGTAATATTTGGATTAGGCATATGATCTAATTTCTCCATGTGTGTTGAATCTAAATTCCTTGCAATATTGGTAGAACACTCTCCTCTATTTGATATTTTTCTCCTCTACACATCAACAATAATGAGGTGGGAAAAATCTAGAAAATCCACGCAAAAATTCATGAATACCACCTCGATCCAACCAAAGGAAAATTTTGGAGGATATTTATTCTCAACCATATACGAAAATGTTTCTCTATAATTTATTTCTTTGCCCCCAAATTCCTTTCCTTTTCAACTTGCATCAATAGCCTTGTCGACCAACAGACAAGCATCATCATTCCCAGAATATGCAGTTGTCTTTCCTTCTTCATACATAGGATTCAATTCAAATATTCCTGTCCCCCTTAAGTTCCAACTTTTATTATATGTGGATCATTCCAAATTCCTTTATCGTACCTAAGACACCCTACTCCATCAATGCAAGTACACATACCACCCAAAATTTTAGATATTTCACTTGCATCTATGAAATCCAAAACCTTGCTTTGGTACTTATGCCCTAGTACATGTATCTTCTCATTTGTTTTTGGATAAAGGAAATTATTTATAGTACTCCAAATTATTTTGAAACCTAGATCACCATTGAGGATGAACCTTCAATGCAAGGTCTCAGGATAGTTGTCCCATCGATTTTCTATATACGCATAACTAGATCCCATGCAACCTTGCAAAAACACGTCCTGCCCAAACCATGCACATCAAATATTATAGTAGTTGAATCCATGTTCTTGTCGGTTTTCCTAGTCTCTCAATATAAACTAGCTTTCCCTCCTTTTATATTCCATGATAACCATGTTGATAGTAGCTTAGAACTTCATTCAACTCTTTGCAATAAATATTCTCCTCAATAGTATTAGCACCAAACCATTTTCTCCATTGTAGCATCTCTGCACCAGGGTATTTTTTAAGGATTCTAAAATTATACTTAAGTATAGTATCCTAGGCGATTATTTTGGATTGAGAAAAACATGTACATAGATATGTAGGCGAATATTAAATATGAAACATACAATTTACTATTGAAATGTGTAACTTTTGGCGAATATTATGATAAAAAAACATATTTTATGTAAATATAGGCAATAATAGAGACTAAAAATGACCAAATAGCGAATTTATTTTTTTGAAAAAAGCCCCGAAAAATAGCCAATTGGCGAAATTTTGCCCTTAAAAATTACCCTGCTCTGCACACATGCCCTACTTTTTCAATATCAAATTTCTTGACTTTCAAAAATATTATTATCATACAATAGTCATTATGTCGAAATTAAGATTTGTATTAGTGCTCTTTACCTATACTCATCGAGACTTTCTTCTCATTGCTCCATTTCATACCCAAATTAGATATTGGGGTTTTTTTCTTGTCTATAATTCATGGCTTAGGGGATATGAGGCTATTATGCAGCTTCTTTCAAGGTCTGTACAATCCAAATAATGCACAAGTTGTTGTTTTGTGGTTTTTCATTTCCTCTAAACTACCCAAAATATTCCCAAGAGTTCTTATATTTTGGAGAAACCGCTGAGAATGATGCCCAGATATGTTACAAGGCTATATAAAAAGAAGCACTATGCCCATTCTTACCCAAATTGAAGGATCAGGGCGCTTTGATGTTGATTGAGGTTTGAGATAGTCCATAAACCACCCATAATTGGTTAAACAAATCCTCTCAACCAAGCATGTGTAAGGGCATCATCAACTACTAGGGAATCCCCTTAATCACCCATGATCACCCAACCAAGCCATCCCAAACACCATGATCCACCAAGGCATGAATGATGTCACCCCTTAGTGAAGATTGTAATCAAAATCACAAGTGGACACCCATGCATCCATGCTCTCCAACAAATTTCTAGTAATCCCCACCCATATCATGATAGTATGAGGAATCATCCAAGGGGTAAAGATTTTATTGATCTATATGAAGTTTCATCGTATCAAGTGATCCATTACTATGGTGTAATGTAATGATGTAATTGAGATGTATTTTGTATGTAAAGAGCCAGTAATAACACATACTCAGCATCTCTATGTTGATTTCACGTGGGGAATGTCTATTCAGTGTTTTTTTACTCAAAAAGATTTATATCTTTATGATTGTAAATATTCCAAAGTTTTTTCACTTGAAAATCATCTAGGATAGGGAAATTTCCTAGGTGCAACTCACCATATATTTGAGCACCTGAGCCCTAAGAGTTTGTAGGCCCTGTCGAACTGAGCAAGTGATTTATTTTTTGTAATACCAAAAGTTTTCATGTCGCCAATTCGTAACATTGTATTCATTAGTAGATCTTAATCTCAAAATTAGTAACACATCGACACAGGAGTGACTTAATTTGTTGACGTAAAGGCAGTAAGGTCATTAAACTATACTTTCCTTGAAATGGACATAATGAAGCAACCCATGCGATAACTTCCACCATCAGGGTGTAACTTGACATACACAAAACTTTACACTTTAATTCTATCACTATGCCTAAAATTCTATGAAATATAATTGACATTTCCATTCCATTAATTCATTTCGATATTAGGAATATGAATTGACATAAGTATGATATGACATTTTAATTCTATAATTATAATTGAAATTCCTCTAATCATAATCCTAATACTAATATCACAATCCCTTCATGACACAAGCATATTAATTCCTAACCCATTCCAATGAGTAATACATATCCTTAAGAATCCAACTAGGGCTTTAAATATAACATAATGATCAAATACCAACGTTAGTTCCATAACATAATTATGAAGACATAACTAAGTTTAAAAGAGCAATGTCACTATTCATATCATGTCCTTTATGGAATAATACTTGTAATAAAAGAAATCAACCATAATTTGATATTCATACTTTCCTAAGCCAAACTCAAAAATTACCTAAAGCACATACGTTCATTCCTTTTCTAACGTAGTAGTTCTTAGGATTGTATCCTAGATATTGAATAATATATAGAAGGTTCATGTAAATAAATTTTAAGGAACGTAAGGTGAAGTTGAATTTAAAACTAAATTCAATACATTTTGAAATTCAACTACAACTATACTTATGATCCAATGCAATGTCTTTGACATTGCTACTAGCTTTTATTGCTATAAGAGAGAAGTGATAGGAAGAAGAATGTAGAAAAAATAGCATGCAAAAGAGTTCAAATGCATAGCCCTTAATAAATTTAGATTTAGAATATTTTTTTTCTATTTATTTACTTCTATAAACAAATTGATATTTATAATATTGGATACAATTAAGCAAAAATAATGTTTTTATATAATGTGTTAAATAGATCTCAAATGACAATACTATTTTGAGAAACCATATTACATCATAGAAAATCCCTTTGAGCCTATAGTTTTTTCATAACTATTTTCTTTTCGGTATATGTAAGTCATATGTAAGTAGGCATGAACATGTATGTTGTGGAAACTTTAGCTACAAAGTTTCAGAATTCCCAAGAATGACATTTAATACATGCCCAAGTGATCGACATTTACATGATTATTTTAGAGATTGGTAGTACATCCAATGTGCTAACAACACTACCAACTTTTCAAATGTAGGTCATTAAAATGTTTATTCAATTTCACGAGTAATCGGATATGAAGTTTTGGCAAACATTGAAATAGTTAAAAGAGCGAGTTGGATATAGCTATTCCACTGATATAGATGATGAAAAACATAAATTTTAACATTTAAATTCTAAAGTTATATAATGCCAAAGAGCAACTTGCTCTGTAAATTACCTCTAAAATCCATGAACTAGGGACAATAATTTCACCAAAACAAAAGATAGAAATGGGTGGACTAAATCCCTTGAGCATTATCACTAAATTTGAAATTTAATGGTGGTCATCATAATTGAAAAGACTTAACAAGAAGTCAGTTGGTCTCTGGATAATGCTCACTTAGTTGCCGTGGATAATGCACTATCCCACCAACCAAAAAAAAATACATTTGTATTATCTCAACATAATGATATTAAATTAATGGATTTTGCTATCAATAATTTTGTATAATGCTTCAAATAATCTTCTCACTTGGATTAAGAGTATAAAATAAATGTACAAAAACCAACTCAAGATTTGTAAAATTGATCGAATAATTTCTTTCTAGGTTGAAAGGTTTTAGATCTTTTAACCTGATTAAACCATCTTCTTTTCCAAGAAGTCGAAAGAAGGAAAAGCAAAGGTGGGACCTCAATGACAAACCATTTTATAGTTAGAAACATAAAAAAATAAAAAATAAAGACGTTGAAAGAAGGCATGATAGGAAATGAAATGATACATAAGTAGTTTTTAAAAACCATCTTTCCAATAAGTAGTTTTTAAAAACCATCTTTTCCAAGAAGTCAAAATAAGGCATGATAGGAAATATAAATTATACATAAGTAGTTTTTAAATTCCTATGTTTCTAAAACCATTTAATGTAATGGGCTTAATTACTTTTTAATGAACCTATCATCTCATACATAACTTTAATGAAAATATATTTTATTTGTTTTTCTTACATACATAACTTTAATGAAAATATATTTTATTTGTTTTTCTCACATACAAAATATATTTTATATGTTTTTCTCACATAAAAACATACATCTTTTTTATCTTAAACAAATTTAAAAATACAACTACACCATGTATGTTTAACAATATAATAACAAACATAGCAGACGGTAAGAGGATGAGTTTGCATGCACACTACCCAGCTAATTGAAAAAATATCTTAAATATGCCTTCAAACTTAAAAACAAATTTTTAAGTTAAATTGCAATATGACACAATAAATAAAGGGGAATGAGTTACCATACATAGTTTGAGCCAAAATTTTAAATAAAACGTATTTGAACACTCAAGTCTGCATCACACATTCTGAACATTCTTATCAAAAGAAATTCACACAGATGGTAAAAAGAAATCACACAAAAAGTAATGTATGTACATAAAAATAATAATTGTCTTTTCTTATGAGAAAAGACATGATGCAATTTGATCTAGGCAATGATGGAAGTATGCATATAACATTAGTTCCACATATTCTATAGATCAACTTGAATATATAAAGCATACAAGTAAATAAAAAAACACAGTGGCAACTTGTAAAGCCCCTATACAATTAGAACAACGAGCTTGACTAACCTTTGAAATCTAATTTGGAATAAAAATCAGTTGCACATTAAATAAAAATCTAAAAGCTGAAAAGTAGGTGACAAATTAGTTGTACACTGAAGAAAACTCTATAACTGTGTTCTATAGCAAGTACTGAAGAGTAATTGAAAACATTAATAAATTCAAAAATTTCAAAAAATGATTTAAAATACTTTCGAATAATATTCCGAGAATCATTGAAAATTCTTCCGAAAACTCGAAGAATTATTGAAAATACTATTTTTCATTGCAAAATGAGTTAGTAACAAAAACACAAGCAATGAAAAATGAACTTTGTCAAAAATTCTGTGCACATCATATTTCTAATATTCTGAAATAATAAAGCTTCAGTAAAATAATAAACACTTTCGTAAAATATATAACTTCGTAAACAATTATGTGCTCTTCACATTTCTAATATTCTGAAATAATAAAACGTCAGTAAAATATAGGGTTCACGGCTCTTTGTAAGAAAATAGTTCAAAATACTAGATAGAAAAACAATTCTGAGCATGATAAAAAATGGCTATCCTTTTAAATCCACTTCACTATCGATTCCAGCTCCACTTAATTGAAACTAAATAATAAAAAAACGTATATATGGTGATGAAGCATTTTTAGTCGACCTCCTCGATCTTTGGCCCAGGGCCACTTGCACCCCCGTTGGCTGCTCCAGAAGATACACCAACATCAGCAGCAGAAAATCGCGCCCCACCGTCGGCTGCTCCAGAAGTTAATCTCTAGTTTAATATATAGAACAATTCTGGTTGTTTTCTTTTGGAAGACCTTTTTCTACATCGAAGATTAGAGAATCAAAACTGAACATCAAATATGTAAATTTCTCATGATACAAGAAATATAGGAAAATATTATTTTAAAAAAATCTCATAATTAGATGTCCATCACCTTCTAGGACATTATAATTTCATTCCTATGATCCTTATATTATTCAATATGGAGAATATTTATTACACATCATCGATGAATTTAGTATTGATATTTATTTATGAATTTGAAATTTTTTTTAATCTAAAACTGAAAAAATAACGGAGTCACCAGGGTGGCTGTAAAATCGTTCAAAGCGAATCTAAAAATCATGGGAAAAAGAGCGGAAGGCCCATGCTTCCGGCTCAAAACAAACTTAATTCTCAAAACGAACCAAAAAATGATGGAAAAGAGAGCGAAAGCCCCATGCTTCCTACCCTCAGGTGCCCTAACACCGAGATTGATGCCCTAGGAATGCGAATTAGCTGTGATTTTTGACGAAAACTGGTATATCCTAAATTATAGATAAATATGCGGGAGCCACTCAATCAAAAATCTCGTCAACCTTCCTAATTTAAGCTCAACAAATCCACATCTCTCAATACTGAAAATATAAATTTATAACATTCTATAATATCAAAGTAATACATGGGTTTGAATTTAAAACTTCTCGTTGCTTAAAAAATACTCACAGTTTTTATTATAACTTTTTTATGCTTCAGCTACCTGTTCACGCCCCACCGTCGGCTGATCCAACATCAACACCAGGAAATCCTGCCCCACCGTCGGCTGCTGCAGAACCTACACCAGCATCAACACCAGGAAATCCCTCTCCACCGTCGGCTGCTCCAGAAGCTACACCAACATCAGCACCAGGAAATCCCGCCCCACCTTCAATTTGTCATTGATCTCTTCCTCCTCGGCCAACTGATTTCCATCCATCCAGGTGATAATTCCATCAACTGCGTCCTCAGTTTTCTTCTTGTCAGCTGGTTCCATATTCCCTACAATCTTGTCATCTTTGATGGTATTCCTCATTGTTAACAATCAAATTAACTCCCTTAATTTGGTAAAGGAATAAGCATTTTTCTACATGATCCCGCAACATGAAGACATAAGACAAGTCTAAGAAGAGAATAATATTCTCTCATCTGACCACTGCTTCCATAACTAGAAGGATTGAATGAAGAAAGAAGAGGCCTATGAAGACAAAGTTCATTATGTGGACTACTCCATTGAAGGCCTTAACCTAATCTACATCAGTCAAAAGTGAGAAAGAATGCACAAAAGTGCATTAATTATGCTTGCAAATGTCAATGTTGTGACAAAAGTCCTAAAAACTATTGGAAAGTGGGTTTCTAATGGAAAATAATCAAAAGTTATCAAAAGAGATTATCCCACAGTCAAAAGAGAAACATGAGATCCCACTTCCCAAAGTTATATAAGAAAGGCATTGGGCATGGTAGGAGAGGAGGAAAAAGGAGAGTAAAGACATGCTGGAGAGATTCTGGAGGAGGAGAAGACTCATCTTCATTCAAAAGAAACGGTGAAGAAACGATAGAAAATGGCCATGGAGGATGGATGCATCTCAAGTTAAGGAGGTAATGATCATTTCTCCATTGTCATTAATAAAAATATTCAATGCTTTTTCAATCTAACTTGTGTTCATGATGGTTTATGATCTTAAGAAATTGTAGATGTTTGATTAAATATATGATGAATGCTTAAAGATTGATCTAATATGCAATGAATGTTGATTGAATGTGATATATGTCTGACAATGGAACTCACCAATCCATGGTAGAATAGCTTGTCTAATGCAGATCTAACCCTGCTGATTTAGTTGTTATCAGAATGGCGACCATACTAAGTTGAATTTTCTTGGAATTTTCTTGGAATTTTCTTGGAATTTTCTGCAATTTTTTTCAAATTTGGTGATTCTTCTTCCTCATATCTACTCCATTTCACCTTAAAGATCACTTGAAGGACCTAAGATCCATCTAGAACAACCTAAAACCGGCCTATTCCAACCTTTCTTGCAGCAAATGATTGAAAATTGAGCTCTAGATCTCATTCTTCTGCTGTCTAGATCTCGTTTTTTTTTTTGTGCATTCTTGAGCTCATTTTTGGTGGATTTTGTAGCCTTTAATGTTATGTTTTGCATCCTTTAGAGTAGTGCTATTGTATGCATTGTTTTGGGACCTGTTAAGTTGATAATCCAACCCCTTTTCCCCTCCTTTAATCCATCTTTCCATTATGTTTCTTGGTTTGAAGATCCATGTATTTTGGTTTTCAATTTGCAGCCATTAAACTAGTTTATGAAAACTCTGTTTTAGACCTGTTTTGGGAAGCTCAATTACTGAATTTGCAGACCTCATCAAAGCTCTTAAGGCTACCTAAATATCAGTAGATTACTCCTTTGAGGAATGTAGGCAAGATTTACACAATTTGAATCTACAATTTGCATTTGGAATCCACTTCCAAACCATCTTTAAACTGCTGCAAATTGCTATTTCTTGTCAAATTTTCTTCAAATTGGTAATGGATCTACTTCATTAAAGAGTTCTTTAGAGATAGATCCCTGTCTTAAGACATCTAGGACTAAAATTTAATTTCTTAACAGTCTCCTTTACTTGTTTGCAAAGCTACCTTCCTTCCAAAAATTTTCATTTAATTTTGTAAATCATGCACTAGTTTGTGAAGATCTCCTTTCCATAAGCCCTATTTTGAGACATAATTTTTACTACATGTGCACACTTGTTTTAGACTTCATTTGCAGCTTGATATCAGTACTCTACTCCTTTTGAAAAGTTAAGAAAATTTTGTACCATTTGAACCACGACATTTACAATTGCAAATCCCTTCCAAACACCTTTAAAATTGTTCCAAATTGTTCTCTATTTTCAGTCTTCTTTTCAATTGATAGTAGATTGTCTTGCTTACAATCACATTTGATGATGGACACTTGTTCTTACATGTTTAGGGACTGATTTTAATTTGCATTAGTATCTATTCTACTTGGCTGCAAGCTTCTAAGCACATTGAAAGAATTGGTTCAAAACTACTTAAGAACATTTACATGTTGAGATATCTTACACATGCTAATTGAAAACTTCAAACCAAAGAGGAACAATAGACATTTGGAAGCATCATACACCTTGAAAGAAATTTCCACACACATTTGATTTGAAAAACACACTTTAAACATCACATGTTGAGACGATTTGAGAGTAATTTATTCCCATAAATAGAATTAAAACTTTAATTAGTTATATTTTGTTTTGGAGTTAGAATATTTTCATAATTTTCATGCACAGTTAGAGAGAATTGTACCTTTAGAGTTCAATTTTCTTGAGATATATTGTGTATGAGGCACCGTATCCTCTTCACTCGCACCTTATGGCGATCTTATGAATGAGAAAGTGTATCTCGCGTGTAATAGTTTAGGGGTTGATTTTCAAGCATCCTGTATGAGGCACCGTATCCTCTTCACTCGCACCTTATGGCGATCTTGTGAATGATAAAGTGTATCTCGCATGTAATAATTTAGGGGTTGATTTTAAAGCATCTTATATTGAGGCACTGTATCCTCTTCACTCGCATCTTAGGATGACCTTGTGAATGAGAAAGTGTATCTCACGTGTAACAGTTTAGGATTTAATTCAAAAGCATTCCAAAAGGGCTCTGCGTATCCTCTTCACTTGGGCTTTCGGGCGATCTTGTGAATGAGAAATAGGGATCCCCTGTGTAATCGAATTAGATTCATGTTTTCTTTAAATATCTGTTTGGATTAGATTGGTCTTTACACATCGATTATTATCCATATTTCAAAAAAAAAACTATGCATGAACATACAAACATCTACTAGAAATGTTGCATGTTTGAAAGAAGCTCATGAACCTCTAACCCTTCCTTCAGTTAGGATATTCATCAAACTGAAAGATAGCATAGTGAGCATCTTGCATTGGGTGGTTCATTTTATTTTCAAGTCGAAACACCATCAGTTTCACTTCCACTCCTGAGATAAGCAAACTTCCACTAAAATTGGCACTTAATCTAAAATTGACAAACTTTTGATTTTAATATCACCAACAAGATTAGGTTAGTACCCTGGATTAGGTTTGGAGAGTTAACACTCATGGGCTGCAAAACTTTGAAACTGGCATTGATTAAAGGGAGTAGATCCATTCTCACAAAAAACGCTTGTCGGGAAAGCGCTTCTGAAACATGCGTCAAGCACGAGGTCATTCTGGATAAGCAGGGTGGTTCCCCCTTCTTGCTTATTTAGTAGGACATGAGTTTATCGAGGGGATTCTATGTTCAATGACAAGTCCTCGAGGTGACATCACTGTTTCTAGAGTTTCTGGTAATAAGAGTTGTCCTCAACTTACAACTGTCTGCTCGACCGTTGATTGCAAAGTGGTAACTTTAGTGGCTATTCTTAGGGTATCACATAGGCTGTTGTGAGTGGGACACACTTGCAATACCTAAGACAGACTTTGGAATTTTTACTCCTTGGGAGGGTGAGTGGTCAGGTACCAACACTTGCACCCCTAGCAATTAAAGTTTATTGTAACTGTTTCTCGTACCTTCACTCCTAGCAATTGTATGAGGACATGAAATCCCTCAGCAGCTACTAGTTTCGGAAGGCCCTACAATCCAGCTTTTCACTGAGCTTCGGTTCTTTGGAAAAGTAAGTTTGCTTGCTTGAAATCTCTAAGGAATTTTTACTGTGTGGACACTTTTTATTTTGTTGAGTCTAGAAAGCCATAGGATTGTTTGATTTTGTTTTCAAAAATCTTTTCAAATATATATCCTTTTATCAAAATTCTTCAAAGTGGCTACTCTCCCGACCCGCCAGTCACGGCGGCAACGAGGTGAGTCACCAGAAATTGAAGGCCCCGCTACATTGCAGAGACGACTACAAAATACAAGACATTTTGAATTTGAAACCAACACACTTCTAACTTCAATAATCAATAGTAGAGCAAAGACACATCAAACAAATACTACAACACCACCTACCCAGGAAAACATAGAAATCGTTGATCCTCTTGCTCTGATTTCAGTTGAAACATTAGAAGACAACACTACAAATCCCCTAAATCCACCTCTGACAAATATTTTAGACCCAGTGGTACTCCACATCAGCGAACCTTTGAACACCATCAATCCTCTTGTGGCACACTTCGTACACCTGCTAAATTCAACCTCTAATCCCATGGCTTCATCAGGAGCACAAGGGACCACATCAGCACCATCTCAAACAAGTGTTGGAGGTAGCAATACTTCCAACATCCCTATAGCTTCATCAAGAGCACAAGGGACCACATCATCACAACCACACACGGTTGCTGGAGGTAGTAATATTTCCAACTTGACCTCTACCACAATTCCACCAGTTATTTTACCTGCTTCTACCATAAATTCAACTAGCACTTTAGCACCAGTTGGTACAGTTTCGGGTCCTAATCCCGGAAGTACATCCAATTTACCTGTAGGGATACTTATTGGAGGGATTGCCTTACTAAACTTGGGTTTCCCATATGGTTTGGCTACTCAAGGTCAAAACAATCTAGGAGTAAATCAAAATCCTATTGGCATACCAAACAGTCTTCCAAGTTCTACACCTGGGGGGAATCCTTCATTTTGGAACCTCAATATCCCTAGTTGACTTAATGGACCCTGGAACACTAATACTAATTGGGGTAATACTCCACAAGCTAGTGGAAGTGCCTTGGGAAACCCTTGTCCAAACTTTCCTAGCACAAATCCTGGGGGCAATCCCATTCCCCCAACAGACTGCACACCAGGAGGTAACCCATCCATCAACCCCATTCCACCATGGAGTGGGCAGGTTCCAAGAAATACCCCATCTTCTTGGGCACCACCCCCGCAAGGGGGAAATCAACCTTGGAACACATATCCAAACCAAGGAAACAATCAATGGAGTGGTAATGTTCCACCAAGTAACCAATCTCAATGGAACATACCCCCACAAGGGGGCAATCCACCCATGAATCCTAACCAGCAATGGAGTGGTAATGTTCCACCGAGTAACCAATCTCAATGGAACATAACTCTGCAAGGGGGAAATCCACCCATTAACCCTATGCCACAATGGAGTGGCAATGTTCCACCAAGTCACCAAACTCAATGGAACATACCTCCGCAAGGGGGCAATCCGTACATGCATCCTATCCCACAATGGAATGGGAGATATTCAGGAAATAACCCATCTTTTTGGATGCAATCTCCACAAGGAGGTAATCCCGCTTGGAATACTTTTCAAGCCCAAGTACCATAACAGTGGAGGCATCAAGCTTCACCCGGATATCAAACGTTTGCTTCTTCATCATCCAAGTCACCATTTCTGGCCACGTTGAATCTACCGGATTTATCCCAGCTAACCAATGACCCCGTTCTTCATTTGAATGGGTGGCCAGTAATACCAAACAAACTACCCTCAGACATACCCAAGTTTGACGAAAAACCAGGGGAAGACCCATCAAATCATGTGATGACATTCCATTTGTGGTGTTCATCCAATTCCCTCATTGATGATAGTATTAGGTTGAGGTTGTTTCAGCTGACCATAACGGGAAATGCAGCGAAATGGTACATTGAGTTTCCTCGCAATACATTCACTGAATTTTCATCTTTAGCTATGGCATTTTTGACACATTTTCAATTACCTATCCGCTATGAGATGGGAACTGAACTTTTGACTTCACTTAGACAATCCACCGCTACTCACATCTCGGATCATATCCACAAGTGGAGGAGACGTCGAAGGCTTATAAAAGCTGAAATCCTTGATCAATTCTTAGCAGATTGGTTCATTAAATCACTCTTACCTACTCTTGCCAAAGATGTAGCCATGTCAGGAGCCATGAATGAAGAACAACTCATTCAGAGTGCTCACCATATGGATTTAGTATATTCTCAATCGGGCACACTTTATGACTTAATACCCCATGCTGTAAGACCTGCATGTGATCCAACTAGGCCACCAAAAGGACCTCATATTGATGGTGTGATTTGATCCATTAACCAAGTTGAACAGATTACCCAGCAATTGGGACAAATGTCAGTTCAAAACCCACAACCCACAGCTGGCTAGGAAAATCAGCAAGCGGCAACTCCTGCCCAAACTTCCGAAGTCCTTACGGTTCAAACTGTGGACCCAAAAGGAAAAAAGAATAAGCAAAAGAATAAACTGAATGCAAACCCGGGGACAAGAGAGGCACCTAAGGTGAATAACCCCACTGGAGGCAATCAAGAAAATAGGAAAAACAAATATCCTTGCAAAATTTGCAAAGAAGATCATCCTACTCATCTCTGTCCCCATATGGATGATATTCATCGCATGTTGGCACAACGAGGAGGGAATCAACCACAACCTGCTATCCTAACTCAACCTTTCCCCCATCAACAATAGATGGCTGCTGCGGCGCCAGCACCTCCAGCAGGAGGAAACCAGGCAAACCCCCCACTAGGGGGAAATCCACCCAACGCAAATATCTTCAAAATTGGTGAACATAACATTCATATCCAAACTAGGGCCCGTTCTTACGACATACCTTCAAACGATGCTGAAACAACTAGATCTCAGCCTAGTGGTTTTCTAAATATTGAAAAAACAACCATAGATATGGTGCCTTGACCTCCAAAAGGGGTCCTCTGCAAAACAACACACAATCCCAATGCACGAGCTGCTCAAAACTACACTGTGGTTGAAGATTTAGCTCAAGCCCCTTGTGCAATGTCTGCCTTGGAGGTGTTGCAAAGTTGTCCCACTCAGCGGAAAGCACTATTGTCTGCCATCAGTGCTGTTGATCCATCAGATACCAATTTAATCACATTTGACTTAGAACAGCCCACAGGTAGGCTTCCCTCACAAATTGCTTTCCAAATTAAAGTAACTTCACATGGAAAGAATGTTTTTCGAACCATTGTGGATGAAGGAGCCTCCACTTGCGTCATGTCCCTAGCTTGTTGGAAAGCTTTGGGATCACCCACCTTACTACCATCCCAAACAATACTCAAGGCATTTGATGGACATTCGTTACCACCTCATGGACTCATCTTGGCTTGCCCAATTGAACTGGGAGGAAAAACAGTTCAAGTAGATGTTGAGGTAGTAGATGCACCCATAGACTACAATTTTCTATTGGGACGCAATTGGATACACAAGATGATGGCGATAGTTTCTTCCATATTCCGAGTCATTCGGTTCCCCCACCAAGGGAAGATTGTTACAATCGATCAACTAGATTACTGCTCACCTGAAACTAGT
This sequence comes from Larix kaempferi, assembly GCA_027924585.1. Classification (NCBI taxonomy): domain Eukaryota; kingdom Viridiplantae; phylum Streptophyta; class Pinopsida; order Pinales; family Pinaceae; genus Larix; species Larix kaempferi. The sequence continues at coordinate 7,843,370 of BSBM01000255.1, forward strand.
ATCCATTCAAATGTACCTTATGTAGGGGATGGAACGATGGTTATTCAAGATGTTGGGGTACGAATGTTTAAAGACTCGTCCCTTTTGGGTACTTTCCCACTTCCACCACCAATATTGACCCCTAACATTGCTCCCATTTTCACCATAACATCGGAGGTATACTTTCCATTAAGAGTTTTCTTTAATTCTGTTTTGGAGGCCAGTTCCACCTCGTCGGTTGGAACCTCCAAAGAAAACACCTTAGATGAAAATAATGATGGCAAGATACATGTTTCTACACACCATGATGAAATGGAGAATAGTGTTCCCTTTTCTGCCAGAGAGCTCACTTATCAAGCTATTCATATGGCTTCGGTAGAACCAGATCAAAAATCTCCTAAGCTGGAGGAGTATGATCCCTATACTTCACCTATTTGGGCCTTGAACTCGCAAAGTAGCCATGATATCCTAGATCAAACTTTCCCTTCGGACGAAGCCATCTTAGAGGTTATGAACATCTCAGAATGACCCTGGGAGGATGTGCATCACAAATCCTCGTTTCTTCCTAAGATCGACTCATTAGAAGTTGAACTTGAAAAATTTTACTTCGAGCATGACAACCATAAGTACTAATGCCCCATTTGAATCTACGATGTGAATTAAGAAGGCAATTTGGCAAACATTTCGAAAGCCATCCAAATTGATATCTCTATCAAACCTGGCGTCGTTGAGTATATAAACATAGGTGCGGATTATTCTCCTGAGGAAATAAAATTTTACACTGCTTTCTTTAAAAAATTTCATGATATATTCGCATGGTCTTATGCAGAAATGCCAGGCATCGATCCTAGCATCGTAGAACATGAAATCAGAACTTATCCCAATGTTAAACCTGTGCGGCAAAAACTACGTCCAATGAACCCTAGAAATCAGCTGCCATTAAAGTAGAAGTTGAAAAGCTCTTTAATGCTGGATTCATCTATCCTATTCCTTTGACTGATTGGGTATCCAACCCTGTTCCAGTTAACAAAAAACAAGGGACTATCTGGGTTTGTACCGATTTTAGAGATCTAAACTTAGCTTGTCCTAAGGATAACTATCCCAAACCCTTGATTGATCAGATCATCGATGAATGCACCGGGAATGAAATCTTCTCATTTATGGACAACTTCTCTGGTTACAACCAAATCTAGATTAAAAAGGAAGACCAACATAAAACAACTTTTATATGCCCTTAGGGGACCTTCGCTTATAGGAAAATGCCATTTGGCCTCAAAAACGCCGGGGCTACTTTTCAAACAGCAATGTCATACGCATTTCACGATATTAAAGATATTGTTGAAGTTTACCTTGATGATTTGGTAGCTAAATCTAAAAAGAGAGTTGAACATGATGCACATTTACAAGCCATATTTGAGCGTTGTCGCAAGTACAACATTAGGTTAAATCCACATAAATGCATGTTTTGTGTGGTCTCTGGGAGATTACTTGGATTTGTAGTATCCCAAAAAGGGATGATCGTTGATACCATCAAGGTTGAGGCAATACGTCAATTTCCTTCCCCAAAAACAATCACTCAACTTCAAATCCTTCAAGGAAAATCCAACTACTTGAGAAGATTTGTCGAAAATTTTGTTGAAAAAACTAAAGGTTTCATGCATCTCTTAAAACAAGATGCAACATTTACATGGGATGACCAAGCTCAACGCTCATTCGATGAACTAAAGAAAGCTTTGGTCTCTGCCCTGGTGCTTTGTCCACCAAACTATAATCGAGACTTTTTGCTATATTTGGCCGCCTCTCCTACCACAATTGGAATGGTCTTAGCACAAGAAGATGAATCATCTCAAGAACATGTTGTTTACTATATTAGTAAGGGCCTTGCAGGTCCCAAATTGAGATATTCCCAGGTCGAGAAGTTGGTCTTGGTAGCAGTCCATGCTGTCCAACGACTTAGACATTACATACCTCCAAGGAAAACAACCATAGTGGCTGAAATGAACCCCATGAGACACATTTTGTCCCGCCATATCGTTGGTGGAAAATACTCAAAATGGATAGTAATTTTACAAGAATTTGACCTCGAAGTCAAAAACGCTAAAGCCAAGAAGTTGTTGGCATTTGTTGAGTTAATGTCTGAGTTACCCATAGAGAAGGAGGGTACTATATCTGTTGAAACTTGGGAAGATGAACATGTATTCCTCATTGCACCTTCTGATCCATGGTATGGAGCATTCATTATATACCTTCAAACCCAAAGGATCGATCCTCAGCTTTCTAGTAATGAACGACATCGCATTCGACATCAAGCTCGAAGATACCTCATCATCGGGGATACTTTGTACCGTTGTGGAATAGACATGATATTAAAGCATTGTTTAGTACACCAAGAAGCTGAACAAGTATTCAATGATTGCCATGCTGGAGCATGTGTCGGTCATCTTTCTGGGATAGCAACTGCTCAGAAAATCTTCCGTGCGGGATACTTTTGGCCTACAATTTTCAAAGATTGCATTAATGCTGTCAAAAAGTGTCACCCTTGCCAAATATACACAAGAAAAATGTGCGTGCATCCCACTCCTTCACACCCTGTAGTAACCGTGGGTCCATTTTCAAAATGGGCTATTGATTATATGACAGTAAATCCACCTTCAATCAATGGCCACCACTACATCCTTGCAGCAGTGGACTACTTCACCAAGTGGGCTGAGGCGATGCCTACATAAAATTGCACAAGTAAAATTGCAACATACTTTATATTTAATCATGTGATAGCAAGGTTTGGTGTACCCAAAGAAATCACTACTGACAACGGAAGTCATTTTAGGAATTCCTGTATGGATGAACTTACAAACCGGTTAGGATTGCGGCAGGAATTTTCCTCGCCATATTATCCTCAAGCTAACGGACAAGTAGAATCCATCAACAAGGTTTTGAAAACCATGTTACAAAGGATGATTAATAAAAACAAGAACAACTGGCACTTGATGTTGTTTACTGCTCTTTGGGCCTACCGAACAACTGCTAAAACCGCAACCAGATTCACTCCTTTCCAACTGGTTTATGGAGAAGAAGCTGTGTTGCCGATTGAATGTGAAATCTCATCATTAAAGATAGCTGTCGAACTCCTACCTAACACTTCTGCGGAAGAGGAAAGGCTTCTCCATCTCCATGCTTTGGATGAAACTAGAAGAGAAGCCTCTCTAAACATAGAAGTACACAAGAAGAGGGTCAAAACACAATATGACAAGTCCATTCGTCCTCGAGTCTTCTCTGAAGGCGATCTGGTTTTAGTTTATGACCAAGACCAAGATAAAATATGAGAAGGAAAATTTGTACCTAAATGGTTTAGCCCACTTATTGTCAAAACTGTGTTAAAAAAGGGAGCTTATGAATTGGTCAATTTTGATGGGGAACCCATGTCTAAGATCAGAAATGGTCTCTATCTGAAGAAATACTTCACGTAGGCACTAATGACTCGCACCATTTGTCGTATTATGTTGTATTTTTGTAAAAAAATTTGTAAATTAGTTATTTCAGGCACACACTTATCTTGCTTGGCATTGTCACTTTGGCAGATGGAACAAGAGTCTTTCACATATTTGGGATATGCAGATGACGCCAGCCGTAGTTCTCAGAACGTTGCTTCCGCCGCATGGGTCATCTTTACACCTAATAACGAAGTTCTTAGTTCAGGAGGCACATTTCTCGGATCTGCAACCAACAATGTTGCAGAATATAGCACAGTCATTGAGCTTCTTGTCGAGGGTATCACCCTTGGCATCTGATGGATAATCGTCAAACTGGACTCGGAATTAGTTGTATCCCAGTTAAATGGTCAGTATCAGGTTCAACATCCTACACTGTTCAGAAAGTTTTTACGAGTACGTCTTTTAGAGCGTCAGTTCGAGTTTATTGAGTATATACACGTTCCTAGAAGTTTGAATAGTTTGGCCGATTCTTTGGCCAACTATGTACTTGATTGGCATCTAAGTCATTAACATCATACCAAAAAACAAGCATGTACATTGTTTCATGGCCAATTTAATTGAACATATCATTTAAGGACATAAGTGAGACTGAAATAATCTAGCTTACATCATAACCCAAAAAGTGTGTAAACTTTGCACACACCAAAAAGAATAGTGTAAATACTATTTCCCTTTTTGATTCTTTTTCTTACAGATAAGACCCAAAAATGTTCATACAAACAAAAAAATGAAAAATTTTGAAAAACTCGAAAACATGGGAAACTGTTTCTAAATTTTCTAGTTCAACATCGAAACTAACCCACTACTGGCAGATCAAAGACTAAAGGTTCATAGCTTCTAGGAATTCAAGCTGAAAGGGGATGCCTCCTCTTATACATCGGCTGCACAAAGAACACATATGGTAAATCATGAGTATTTTTTACTTATCTTTTATTCATACATGTACAAACCATATCCTTTTGAATGATAGAAAGGTGCATAATTCCCCATTTTTTACTATCTTTTTAGATATTAAAGGTACATTTGAACTTGTTTATAACTAAACTGCTGGCTAGTGAAATGGTTTTGATTTCAGGAATTGAAGATTTTGACAGTTCGAACTATTTGACTCAGGTAGTTGAGACAGACCATGAGTCATGATGATCTATGATTTTGACATTTTTCACAAGATTCAAGCTGAAGTAAACCTCATTGAACCATTCCAACTTCGCCATTTCACCAAATTGGATAACCTTAGTCACATGGTATTACTTCACCATCCGTCGACACATAATCCTGCTTCAGATAGCCTACCTTGGGAAGGAACAGTTGTAAGAGTGTGCACAACTAGCTTAGCCCTTGTTGGAAATATGGATCTTTGCCTTGGCCTAACCCGTACCCTTGAAAAATAGGCGTACGCCCATGCAACACTCATTCCCTCCAATGTATCATAACATTCTTTATTCTTTTTTACAAAAAATTAAAAAGCATAAAAATTAAATAACACAAAAATCCAAAAAGAAAGAGAATTGAATCTTTTCAGTGATATCATCGCATGAAATGGCAACAGTCAGTCCTTGTCGCCCTTGAACACGGCACATAATTTGGTGTCCGTCGTTAGTACACTATCTACATTTGCCTTAGGAAACTGTACCAGTAGATTGAACAGATCTTCATCGATGGGTTATTCTTCCCGTCAACAATAGGAGCTTCCGATAATGCATTTGGAATTAGTGGTTTTCATTAAAGGTCGGTTACTTAAAGGCCTATGTTATGTGTTCAAGGGAAGTCTAAACCGAGTCGGCCATTCCTCAAACATTCCTAACCAGTCATGTCGGCCTTCCTTATGTCAGTGTACAGTGTTGGATCTCGCAGTTCTACCAAATTATATCAGACTATTGATCTTTGTTTCGTATCGGTTGATGTGGGATGCATTAATTCCCTCCTTGTGATGGATCTATTCCTATCGACATCAACTCATCATCTAGGACATGGATCTAGAAACCCGGGAGTCCCTTGGATCTTGCAGTCATTAGTGGTAGGTTTCCTCACAAATGACAGTGGGTATACATCAATGACCCTTGATTGTTGGACCCTACAAGTGTTCGACTTCAGATCATTTATTCACACTTGTTAGTTTGTACTCAGTACCTTAGAGTCCATCATCATTATCGGTGGGTCTCTTCGCATTTGTTAACGGTATACATCAATGACCGGTAATCAGATGGTGTTTTATTATGCTCGACATCAGATCACTTATTCACATGATGTAAACTCATACTATCTTCAGTTTGTATTGAAGACCTTGGGAAAAATAGTTGTATCACTCATTGATGCACTACCCGAGCTGCGCAAGATTAGACCGCCATGTCAGAAGCCTAACAAGACTTTGTCATCGCACTCATCAAAGTGCACATTTACATTTTCAGAAAATTTACTTTTGACATGGATCCACTGTGTATTGTTCGTGGCCATGCTTGTTTACTGCTGAGCATGGGTATGCCCGCCTCAGGAAGATATTATATATTTGAGAGCTTACTATGTTTGACTTGCAGATGTTACCCTTAATCCTACATCCATGAGCTTATCATTTATTCATCCTTACTTTGATCGATTATGAGTATCAGTACAAAGAGTATCACTATACAACGTACAAATTTCAGTAATGTATTTCGGCCCTTAGCTCTGCTTCGGACCTCACACATTAGGGGGCATCTGTTAACAATCAAATTAACTCCCTTAATTTGGTAAAGGAAGAAGCATTTTTCTACATGATCCCACAACATGAAGACCTAAGGCAAGTCTAAGAAGAGAATAATATTCTCTCATCTGACCACGACTTCCATAACTAGAAGGATTGAATGAAGAAAGAAGAGGCCTATGAAGACAAAGTTCATTATGTGGACTACTCCATTGAAGGCCTTAACCTAATCTACATCAGTCAAAAGTGAGAAAGAATGCACAAAAGTGCATTAATTATGCTTGCAAATGTCAATGTTGTGACAAAAGTCCTAAAAACTATTGGAAAGTGGGTTTCTAATGGAAAATAATCAAAAGTTATCAAAAGAGATTATCCCACACTCAAAAGAGAAACATGAGATCCCACTTCCCAAAGCTATATAAGAAAGGCATTGGGCATGGTAGGAGAGGAGGAAAAAGGAGAGTAAAGGCATGTTGGAGAGATTCTGAAGGAGGAGAAGACTCATCTTCATTCAAAATCAAGGGTGAAGAAAGGATAGAAAATGGCCATGGAGGATGGATGCATCTCAAGTTAAGGCGGTAATGATCATTTCTCCATTGTCATTAATGAAAATGTTCAATGCTTTTTCAATCTAACTTGTGTTCATGATGGTTTATGATCTTAAGAAATTGTAGATGTTTGATTCAATATATGATGAATGCTTAAAGATTGATCTAATATGAAATGAATGTTGATTGAATGTGATATATGTCTGACATTGGAACTCACCAATCCATGGTAGAATAGCTTGTCTAATGCAGATCTAACCCTGGTAATTTAGTTGTTATCACTCATGTTGTATGCATAGTTCTCCAAAGAAATTTTGGATTCTACCTTCAACTTCAGCTCTTCATCCTCAGCTTTGTATTTCTCTGCTTCCTGAACCATCTTTTCAATCTCATCCTTGCTTAGCCTGCTCTCGTCATTTGTAATGGTGATCTTGTTCTTATGCCCAGTTGTTTTATTCTCGGCAGAAACATTGAGGATACCGTTGGCATCAATTTCAAAGTAAACAGTAATTTGAGGCACACCCCTTGGGGTAGGTGGAATACTAGACAACTCAAACTTACCCAAAAGATTATTGTCCTTCGTTCTTGCTCTTTCACCTTCAAAAACTTGCATCAACACACCAGGCTTATTATCAGAGTATGTAGAGAAGACCTGTTCTTTCTTCGTGGGAATTGTTGTGTTTCGTGAGATCAAAACAACCATCACACCTCCAGCAGTTTCCAAACCAAGAGACAGTGGAGTAACATCGAGAAGCAAAACGTCTTGCACCTTCTCATTTCCTTCTCCGCTAAGGATTGCAGCTTGGGCTGCAGCACCACAAGCTACATGAGAATTGTTCAAAAACAAAACAAAGTACAAATCCCATGTGAATACTAATTCAAACCATTATGACATAAAAATACACAGCATTGTCGTTCTCCAGCAGTGCTCTGGAAGCAATTGCCCTATCCTCCAGAGTCGTAATGTGTTTCCACTTCAAGGACTTGCTGAGGGAATAACCCTCATCCAAATTTTTCTTTCCCGGCCTTGTTTTCTCCATGGCATGGATTTATTGGAGCCACCACTGTATCTTTTAGTGATTTTCCACCAGTTGTACGCAGATGGCTCCGTGACCTTGCTGGTTTCCAGTGACTGCACAAAATGCCCCATAATGGAACGTTGAGTAGGGATGGATCTGCCATACCAAACCATATGGACATCCACAGTGGGTTTGGTGGTAAGCAAGGGACCATGGTGATAAGTCAACACAAGAGGCTATTGTTCCTCCAATTCTGATGAACACAAATCAATGAGGAGAAGCATACATACAAGAAACTTACACCCACCCATTCCCATATTCTGATACTCTACTATTCAAAAAGACTAGAAGAAGGTGTTGGAGGCTTGTAAAACAAAAAACGTCTGATAGTTTATATGTGAACTTTCGACCTTGCCTCTTTTATACACTCAGTGGTTGTGTGAGAAGAATGGTTTGCAAACGCTGTGACGACTGAACAACATGAGATTAGCATTGTAAGAAAAGCAGAGCGGCAGCTAGGCTTCCCTTCTAGATGACACTACACCATTTATCCTGATCGGTTTCCTACTGACTATTTTCCACAGTGGAGCAGTACCTGGAAACCTAGCTCGTAGATAATGAATTTTTGCATTTTGTGAAGCACACCTCCCCATTTCTCTCCACCGTTACGGATACGTGTAGACTAAGCTAAGGATAACAATCATAGTCTTTGAAATGTGGCGTTCTGGCATTGGCACATCCGGTATGCCAGGCAGTGTCCTCGTCAACATAGTTAAAGTCTAGGGTCACGGTGCACAAATTGTAATAATATAATATGCTTACAGTGCCATCCAACTCTCACATCAGACCACGGACAAGCTCTGCATTTATGGACGGCTGACGAGAGCGCGCCACCGAGACCTGGGCAACAATGCCCGAGGCATACATCATCGGTACGTTCACCTGCACGGAACCAATGGATGACTAAATAAATACAATTTAAAAAAAATTACTTAATTGCTCCAAAAATCATACTATAAAAAACTTTAGAAAATTGAAAAAAATCAATCTGCAACCTCGAACTAATTGGCCTTCACGAAAAATATACGTCGAAGACATAATAAGTAAGTAGTAGACAAAAGTAATTTGGAAAATGATCAATTAGAGACATAACTACAAATATACTTATGATCCAATCCATAAGATCCTTTTTTGGAATGACATTAAATTTTAATGATATAAACGTGTCAATAATACAACCTGGTATTTTATATTCAAATAAGTAAGTAGTAAACAAAAGTAATTTGGAAAATGATCAATTAGAGACAGAAATCCAACCTCATTAAACTTTCCTGGCAGAGACATAAACAACCTTGAAAATTCATCTAACTTTGGACAAAGATCTCGGTCGACATTCATGGAAGAACATAACAATCTTGAAAATTAATTTATATTTGGATAGTGATCTCGGCTGACCATCATGGCAGAGAGTTTAGGGATGGCGTTCAGATCTAGGGCTAATTCGACACTAGTCAAGAAAGGTGGGTCAAATTCAATAGCAAATAAACTTCACATGGATTGACATAGGGTTCGCGACCTTTGAACAATGGATTGATGTTGGAATAGTGGAAGAATTCGTGGTTAAGACTCGGATCTGAGGGTTTTGGATTTCTTGGGAAACACACAAATCAGGAGTTGCCACAAAAAGGGAGAAGTTCAAATCTTAGGACGACGGTGGATGAAGATTTAATTCTGGAGATTACTACTGCAAAAGAAGTGGTGTCAACTGAGATTATCCGGTAGATCTACACTCTTTCCCAAGAATGGATATTACGACATCAAAAGGGTTAGTAGCCTGCTAAAACGGAGGTCAAGGAGGTTCTAAAGGAAAGGTGCAGTTCGATTCAACCATCTTATGATAGGGGAAAGAATTAGTTGATTTTCTAAGTTCAAATTTTCATTAAAGGAATAAGCAAAGATAAGAAGATGATACAAGTCACAATTCCTATTTACGAATTAAATACATCTTTCAACCTTGAAGTGACTTGCACAAATTTTTTTGATGAAAAGCTACAATCGCACCACCGATCCTGGGGTAGCGTCTAACTGAATTCAAGAAGGGTTGTTGGGATTGGAACCTTCGTGTAAGGTTTGAAGGTGTAGAACGATTCCATCAACGAATAGGTACCATGGTTCTACTAGCACAAGAAACAAAGGGGGGAAATCGAGGTCGAGATCTCAGAGCTCATAGTGCAGTAACGTCCTGGTTTTTAATCCAAGCCACTCTGAGTTTTGACCTTACAGTGGACTAGTGAATGCGATTTCAATCAGATTCCATAGCGGAGTTGGTAATTGTAGTGATGATCGGATAAGGATATGGCTATTTATTTTCCTGGAACCTCCACATATTCGCAGTAGTCCAGAGATATGATAGTAATGAGAATGGAGTTAAGAAACTTCGAAACTAGGTTTTGTATCTCTATATTTTCACATGGATTCTAAATATAAAAGCTTAAGAACAGAGTTAAAACTTTTAAAAGAAATCAGAACAGAGTTTTTTTTTCCAAAAGACCCATTTACACTCCTATTTAGAAATTTTGGAAAGCACTATTCAGTATCGAAATATTTCACATAAATTCTGATTTTCTAAATCTAAGAACATAGCTAAAACTTTAAAGGAAACTAGAACCAATATCTCTACATCTTCACATGAATTCAGCATATATATATTTATAAAAACATAAATTAAAACTTTATGATATACTAGAAAAGCAATTTGCTGAACCTGATTTGGATTGTCGAATTCGAGGTCGAAAGTCCATTGTAGTTACAGCCGAATCTGTGCTCCAGTTGATCCACTTGATGAAGCTACCAACAACCCGCAGTTGACCTCCCTACCGTATCGAGAGTAGTCTTCTTCCTCCCGAACCCCCGAGCAAGTGGGGTCGTAAGAACACACTAGCAGCTTCCCAAAAGGATCTCCCAATACCCGTTCCAGCGAATCCCAACTCTCAAGGATCATAACATAATCTGAGATTATGATGCCCATCTAGCATTAGGGAGCAAGAGATGTCTTTCTCTCCTTCTCCTCCCTCATTATATAGCAAAAGTCGGTGTGCCATGTGTCTATCCATGCACTTATTTTATTTAATTTAATATCTTAATTTCAAATATTCTCAAGTACATGTGTCTCAGTGTCTTTAATGTGCACCTAATTCCCTATATTAGTGGGAGTTAGGTGTAGAAGAGTTCTACTTCTCTTTTGGTTCTCACTTAGTTTATTAAATATTTTTTTTAATAAATTTGTTGTTTTCATTTAATTTATTCCTTTTAAATAATAAAGCTTTATAGAAGAACTTGTTTCTTTTATTTAATAACATCTACTTCCTTTAAAAAAAAATTATAATATATATATCTATATCTATATCTATATCTATATCTATATATATATATTCCTTTTAATTTTTAAATTCTTTATAAAATAAATATCTCCAAACTTGAATTTTCAAACTACTAAAAGTATTCTACTTCTAGTAGGATTTACTATAGTACTTCTAGTTTAGTTTTTCTTTTTTTTTCTTCTTTTCACAAGGTAGATAAATAGAATATTTTAAACTAAACAATTTGTTTTCGTTTTATTTCTTTTTCAATTTCTAATATTTCTTCTTTTCTCAAATAAAATAAAATGAGGAATATTAATTTATTTTAATTGTATTTTAATTTAAAGTCACTTGAATTTATTTTTGACAAGTTTTCAATTTCTTCATGTGTTAAATAACACTATCTTTTTCTTGTCTAGGTGCCTCTTCGGCAAGGCCCTTCCGACAGTTCCATTCCTTTCTTCTTATGGGGAGTGCTGCGTAGCGACCGGGAATCGTTACTACGATCTCTCAACTACACTCCTTGGATACTAAGGGATGTTGAGGGATAAGGCTCTCCTTATTGCATGCCCCTCAACTCATCGTACGCGACTAAATCATTATGGCCTTGCCCATATGGCATACACTTTCCCAGGTGAGATGAAACGACTTCACCCATGCGTGGATTGCTAATTTAGGGTTGACAGTCAGTCGTCGTACCCCTAAGTGTTCTTTCCATTCTTACAACTCCTATAATTCCATTGTGGGTCAGTCAGTAAATCGTCTTACCTGCCACTGCACACACTCAAGCGCACATTAGTAGCGCTGCACTATAAAACATTTTTATCATTCTTTTCAGTATCTCAGTCAGTTGAGTCTACTAAACATTTATCATTTTAACATTATGATTCAGTCAGTCGAGCATGTTCATCATTCGTTATTTTATCTCAGTCAGTCGAGTATAAAACAAATCATCATTTTCATTTTAGTAATTTCAGCATTCATCATTATGTCTCTGTCAATAAAGCATACATCATTTTCATTTCAAGAATTTTCAACATTCATCATTTTCCATTATAAAGTATTTTCATCATTTTTCATTTTCTCAATCAGTCGAGTATATTCATCAATCATCATTTATCTAACCATTTTCATTTCACATATGAAATTTAAAGCAATCATCCATGGTCCAAGTTTTTATAAATCCGGGTCACTTCAAACCAGTGCCCTCAATAGTCAAATCAGTTGTAGGTCTCAAAATAGTCTGATCAATCATAAGTCTCAAATAATCTAGTCAGTCATAAGTCTAAAATAATCAAATCAACATAAGTGCTAAGGCGGGCATTACATACACCCCCTCTTATTAAAACTTCGTCCCGAAGTTCGAAACAAAAAAAGGAAAGTCCTGACGCATCTCAGTTGCATCCTCCCGGGTCGCAAAAATGGGACTATAGCTATCCCACTGAACCTTGAACTGATCAATTACACGGTTCCTAAGCTTCCGTGTTCGACGGTCCAATATGCATATCATCTCTACCATCATGGTCCCTTCGTCTGTTATCTATAAGTTACTCATGTCAATGATATGTGTTGAATCAGAAATGTAATGTCTAAATACAGATACGTGAAAAACGTTATGCATCCTATGCAATGATGATGGTAGTGCAAGACGGTACACAACTGGTCCTATCCGTTCCAATATCTTGAAGGGTCCCACGAACCTACGAGAGAGCTTCGTCCCTTTCCCAAATATGATAGTACTCTTTTGCGGCCTCACTCGCAAAAATACTCGATCTCCACCCTGATACTCTCTATCGAGTCTATGCGCATCAGCATAACTCTTCTATTGATCTTGTGCTTCTTTCAGTCGAGCATGAATATCTGCCATTTGTTCTTCCATCTCCTGAATCACCTCAAGTCCAAGTAGAGTACTATCCTCAAGTCTGTCCCAACTCAAGGGTGTTCGACAGGGTCAACCATACAAAAACTCGAATGGGGCCATCTGTATCGAACTCTGATAGCTGTTATTATACGCGAACTCTACTAGAGGTAGAAACTCCTCCCAATGAGTCTGTTGATCCATCACATACATCCTCAGCATGCCCTCTAGTATCTGGTTCACTCTCTCAGTCCGCCCATCGGTCTCTGGATGGTATGCGGTGCTAAAGTTGAGTCGGGTTCCCATGGCTTCCTGGAAACTCGTCCAAAATCTTCCAGTGAATACTGATCCCCAATCAAATATTATCTTCCTCAGCACTCCATGAAGTCGTACAATCTCATCAATAAACACTCTAGCAATCTCTGGGGCCTGATAAGTGTTCTTGATGGGTATAAAATGTGCACTCTTCGTGAGCGTGTCTACTACCACAAAGATGGTATCATGTCTCTTGTGGGTCAAAGGTAATCCCACGATAAAATCCATGGAGATGATCTCCCACTTCGACTCAGGAATGGCATGAGGCTGAAGTAGTCCGGCGTGATGTCTATGTTCATCTTTGACTAGCTGACACTCCATGCATCTGGTGACAAAGTTTACCACGTCTCTCTTCATCCCATGCCAGAAGAATAGAGGATAAAGGTCTGCATACATCTTTTTTATGCCAGGATGTGCTCTATAAACAGCTCGGTGAGCTTCTTCTAGGACTAGGTTACTAAGCTCGTTGTTCTCTGGCACATAAATAGAGTTGTTGTATCTCAACAACCCATCATTTTCCAATGAGTAACCTTTATACTTGGGTAGTTCCATCTGTTCCTGTTCTATCTCAGCCTTTACCTCGTTGTACCACTTCTCTTCCCATTGTATCCCAAGCACCTTTTCTCTCAGGTTGGTCTGCATTGGAATCACTGAGAAGATGCGGGGTCTACGACTATGTGCATCTGCTACCTTGTTCAAGGTCCCCTTCACATAGGTAATGTCAAAGTCATACTTGCTCAACTGTTCTGACCATCTCCTCTATCTAGCATTTAGATCACTCTGAGTAAAGATATACTGCAATCCATGGTGATTTGTCTTAAGTTCAAACTTCGTTCCTATTAGGTAGTGTCACCATAAGCATAAAGCATGCATTACTACAGTCAGTTCCATGTCATGTGTCGCATAGTTTTCCTCATGTGGTCTGAGTCTCCGAGAGGAGTAGGAAATCACTCCACCTCCCTGCATTAGCACACATCCGATTCCATCCTTGGATGCATTAGTGCATACCAAGAAATCTTCCTCCATGTCCGGCACTTTCAGAATTGGTGTCGTTGTCAATAGCTCCTTCATTTTTGCAAATGCCATGGCACATGTATCCATCCAAATAAACGGCCTATCCATCTTCTGCAACTTAGTGATCGGTCCTACAATCCTCAAGAATCCTTCAACAAACCTTCTGTAATATCCCGCAAGTCCCATGAATCTTCTCACTTCATGTACGTTCGTTGACACTGGCCATTTCCAAATGGCCTCAATCTTAGCAGGATCTACTGCTATACCGTCGCCATAAATAATATGTCCCAAATAGTGGATTTCCTTCTGGAAGAAGGAGCATTTCGACAACTTCCCATAAAGTTGGTTTTCTCTGAGACACTGTAAGACTAACCGGATGTGCTCTTCATGTTCCTCTGGTGTCCTGGAGTAGATAAGAATGTCATCGAGGAATACCTGCATGAACTTGTCAAGATACTGGTGGAACACACCATTCATCAAGTTCATGAAGACACTAGGTGCATTGGTCAACCCAAAAGGTACCACTACGAACTCGTAGTGTCCAAACTGTGTCTTAAAAGCAGTCTTTGGAATATCAGCTTCTGTGATTCTTCAACTGATGGTAACCTGATCATAAATCAATCTTTGAAAATATTGTGGTGCCTTTCATCTGATCGAACAAGTCATCGATCCTAGGCAAAGGATATTGATTCCTCACGGTAGCCTTGTTCAACTGGCGGTATTCAATGCAGAGTCTCCACGACCCATCCTTCTTCTTAACAAAGAGCACTGGTGCTCCCCAAGGGGAGACTCTTGGTCTAATCATCCCAAGATCCAAGAGCTCTTGTAACTACATTTGTAGTTCCTTCAGTTCTAGCACAGACATTTTGTATGGAGCTCTTGCGATCGGTTCTGTCCCCGACTTTAGTTCTATGGTAAAGTCTAGTTCTCTCTGAAGTGGTAGTACGAGTAAGGCTTCAGGAAATACATCCATGTATTCTACAAATAAGGGATGTTCGTCGATGTCGGCCTTTTCCTTGTCTCTGTTCATTGCTATTACCGCATAGAGATGACATACTTTCCTCAGGCTTCTCTTCAGCTCTAAAGCAAAAATCATCTGCAGTGACACTTTGTTTTTCATTCCCCTGAGGAATTTCGTATGACCTTCATCGTCATAAAAAGTCAGTTCTTTGCTACGGCAGTCTAGGATGGCGGCATGGGTTTCTAACCAATCCATGCCCAGGATTAGGCCATAAGCTCCGAGGGAGGTCGCATAGAAAGAAGTTCTAGTGTGACATACTCCTATGTCTAACTCACAGTCTTCTAGTTTCAGTCCCACACTATGGGTATTCCCGAATACCATTTCGACTAAGTCGAAATCATCTTGTGCACATGCCATCATCTTGCTTTATTCTAATGCAGAATAAGAAATAAAGCTTTCAGTAGCACTAAGGTCAATGAGTAAAGAGAATTACATACCGTTAAGTGTACTAGTCATCTCTAGTACGGTAGACTGATGTTCTGCTTGACGGTTGTTGACTGCTGCATGTATACGATGTGCTCGACCCAAATCTATAGAAGTAGTCTGAGGTGGCCTCTATACCTGTCTCAGTCCTGTCTGCTACTAAGGATAGTCCATCTGAAAGTGCGGACCTCCGCAAACCCAACATCCATCCTTTGCTCCTCTTCCTGATCTTCCAGTGGGTGCGTTATTTCCACGTGGTCCTGACTGTGCTAGCTTCCCAAATGTTCTGGTGTTGTCTCTTTTGGGTGGTGGTTTGTACGACGTTCTGTTCTTTCTAACTGGTTTTCCATGCACAGGTCCTCTGAAGTTATTTCGTTGATCGAAATTCACTCTCGGCGGGTCAAAAGGTTGTACTGCCCGAGTCCGAATGGGAAAGTTTTGTCTGGATGGACCCATGTTTACCTGTTCTTCCTCAGCTATCAAATCCTTTTGTACCGCATCGTGCAATGTAGGCGGTGTAAGAATGCAGACCTTGTCTCTAATGTTGTCGTTCATCCCATAAATATATTTGTTCACTTTCAGTTTCTCTGTCGAGATGTAAGGCATATACCTCAAAAGTTCCATGAACCTGATCTCATACTCCTGTACTGTCCTTCCTCCCTATCGGAGGGCATTGAACTCATTAAGCTGCCTCTCAATGAACTCTTCAGACATGTAGTGATTTGCCCCAAAATATCTGGTTTACCCAGACCCAAAATATGTTCTGAAACCAAATCTGCGTCTGTATTGAATCTACCCTGCTTGAAAAAAATCTATGCGCCTGTCAACACACTTGGTCTATGATCAAACCAAACCGGATCATGTTGAAATCCTTTGAATAAAACTGATGCTATCGTGATTGATTGGTAAGAGTATGTTTTTTCCAGTTTTTTGTGCCCTAGGTTGTATATTTTCGAAGATTTTTTTTGTTTCAGAGCTGATTATAAGTAAAGAGGAACATTCTATTGCTTACAAAATATGCATTGCAGAGGAACCCTCTATTGCTTACAAAAACTACATATTTTTTTTTATATATTACCCTGAACAAAATATTCGAACTTGTGTCTTATTTTAGATCTAACCCTGATCAAACCATCAATGCACCAGCTCTCTGATCAAACCAAATCGTACCGCATTGATATCCTTTGAGCGAAATCGATTGTGTGGTGATACGTCTGGCAAGTATTTTTGTTTTTTATTTTTTTTGTGCTTAAAATGTTTTACATTCTTACCTTGCTTGAACAAAATATACGAACCCATCAACATGCCTGTGATCAAACCAAAATTGATTGCATTGAAATCTGATGAAAAATTGATGGTTTAGTGATCGAATGACAATATTTATTTTTTACTTTTTTTTGTTGATAGACTGGTGTAGTGATGGAATACTTATCGGCCAATTGATTAAACCCATCATCTCTCTGATCAAACCAAATCAGACCGCGTTGAAATACTGTGAGAAAAATCGATGGTGTAATGATATGACTAGTAAGAATTCTTTTTTCAGTTTTTTGTGCTTAAAAAAAAATACATTCTTACCCTGGAATTTTTGTACTTAAGTAGCCTATCAAATTATTTATCAGATACTGTATATGTAGAGTAATTGAATTCACCCTTTTATTATTTGATGCAGATATTAGTTTCGACCATTTGGATGCGAATCTAAAATCTTTGTTGGAAGGGGAAAAGAAATCGAAGGTTTTTACCAAAGGTTAGAATTTATGTAGTATTAATATTATGCAATTATAAATACTCTGTGTTTCACTCTTGTTTTCCAATTAAGAGATCATGTGTAACCTGTGTAGGCCATTTTGGCTTCCTATCGTGATTGCAGAATTTTACTTCTTATAAATTTTATCATGTTCAGTACAAACCCTTATTTGTTTCCACATAAAGAACGAAAGTCATTTCATCCAGAGGTTGTGGAAGAATATTTTTGAATACTTGCTAAAGAGGATGTTGAATGAGAAAAGAGGCAAAAAATGAAGCGGCAATTGTCCATACAACAACAAAAGTTACGGAAATTATATAGACTTGCAAAAGCCGATTGTTGGAGTGACGATGATGTATGCAGCAGTAATGATGTTGAGAACCAACCTAATGATAGGGATATACTTTATCAGCTCCAATGTCATTCAAATCTGCAGTATGTTAAGGGAAAGGCTCCAAACTTTGATACAGTTGTTGTTCTTAAAGAAGAAAATGGCCCTTAGAATAAATCATTATCTGCAAAGTTATAGATGAGTCACATACAAGAAATGTAGAGTTGACAATGTTGGATCCTTGTGGTGATGATCCAATTCTTTACACTAATAGTACCAATGACACATGGACACATGCTATGGATGATGTTCTTCCTATTCAAATGGCGTATGCAAAAGAAAGTGGCAAGCTTACGTTGCAACATCTTTCAATTTTTGAAATAAAATCACAATTATCTTCAAGTGGGCCAGATGAAAATCATAATAAAAAATCCACTGCAGTCATTAAGCGGGGGTTTTATATGGGATCTTGTTCATATGTGACTCCCCTATTGACTCAAAATGGTCGTTTTGTGAAGATTGATAGAAATAAATTCATTAAAATGGACGGGCTATTGGTGCACAACACAAATCCATTTGATTTTACCATAAAGGTGGGCATGTATGTCCATATTTATTATGAAAAATTGTCTATAATGTCTGAAGATGAGTCATTGAAAATTCCATATTCGGTAGAAGTGTTGGATTGTCTAGTAGATGTTTCAACTATTCGAACATTTTGTTGGGTAAGAATATTTGAAAATCATGTAGATGTTTTTGGTAGAGGCCACTATATTCCTAAAGGTGTGAATTTGCATACACAAAACAAGATTTGTTGATACCAACGGAAATAATTGATGGTGAGTATACATGTGTATATTTTAATATATATTCTTCAACTCATATATGAAAAATTTATTTATAGTATCTAATGTTATATTATGTTGTGTTGTAGTCATTGTTGATGTTTTCTTTACTGTGAGCTTTATTAAAAGGTGGGTCACTAGCAGTCAAAAAGGAGAATCTTTTTTTTGTAAGTTTATTGCTACGAATGATGATAAGCACCCCAGTTTTCAACTTCTTGCAACAAAAGGTGACAATGAAGTTGTGACTACTAGATTAGTTGCCTCTACAAAATATGGAACACACAATGCATTACCATCATATATCGGAGTATTGAAGCCCAATCGAGTACATCGTCACAATATTCATCTTCTTTCCTACAAATTTTTCAATCACATAAGGCCTCGACACATTATACGCAGTGAATCTTATGTGGAAATTCCTTGTTCAGATGAAAGTTTCATGGTTACTTTTCAACCAATTGCAATGCATTTTGTGCCTCCCGGTATTGTAAATAAGAATAATTCACTAGATTTCAGCATAGAAGGCTATGAGAATCTTATGGAGACAGTTTTCTATACATGGCCAACCTTTCCTGATAGATATCATCCAAATTCAGGCTCAAGTGATCAGACTCAGCCTCTTGGTAAATGGAGAGTGGGACCAAAATTTAGATTTTTCTATTTGTATAATAGCCTACAACCTCGTGTACAAGTACACTTTTCATGGGATTCACACCAATGGGACCCTGTCCATCAGTGTTATGGATTAGGGATGAGGACTGGTGTACCCCATTTGGATTTGTAAACATTTTTCCTTTCATTAATAAATTTTTATACTGTTTGGTGTAATATGTATGGTGAATTATATTATTTAGT
This sequence comes from Larix kaempferi, assembly GCA_027924585.1. NCBI lineage: Eukaryota > Viridiplantae > Streptophyta > Pinopsida > Pinales > Pinaceae > Larix > Larix kaempferi. Next base: position 7,862,858 of record BSBM01000255.1, read on the forward strand.
ATATATGAATTATTTCTTTCTTTCATTAAATTGTTTTTGGTATTTTACTGTTATGTTATAAATGGTTTTCTTTTCCATGAAATTTTTATGTAACAAGTTATGCCTTGAATTCCGCTAAAGTAGTATATCTTATTCTGTACCTACCGGGAGAGTCAATGAAAAGAAAGTCATGAAAAAAGAAAGCATTAAACACACATATTAAGAGTATAAATTATTTCTCCTTATTTTAATACTTTCTCCTTTGAAACAAACACCTTTCTTTTTCAAGAAGAAAAAAATTGTACTTTTTCTATTACTATGAATCAAAAAGTACATTCCCAAGTTTCCAATACATCTTCAGCAACACTAGCCATGGGTTGAAGCATCCTGCAAAGTTACAAAATAACTTCTTACAAAACTAAACCAAACCAGAACTATTCTACATCATCAAAAGGGCCAAACCCAACTGGATCCTCCAAAAAAAAAGATAAAAGTAAAGAAACGACAAACTCAATAGAGCTAGTATACAAACATATACAAAAATCCATCATCAATCTTCAAACCATCTGACCATTCTTCCCAAAATATCCAACCTTCCTCGCCCTCTAATGCCTCCTTAGAAAGAGCATTAACAACATCATTTAAATCCATGTAAATGTGATCGATTGTATAATCATAGAAGGAGTTCAGAAGAAGGTCAATCCTATGACACCAATGAAGTAACTGAAGAGTATTCAAGATGAATATATTTTTTTCCCACCGGGACAACCACCAACAAATCACCATAAACCATTATTGTATCAATACCAAAAGTGTTAGGAACCTTGACTAATCCCCACAATGCAAGTAATTATGCTTTCGTATTGGAACTGGAACCACATAACATTCTTAGTTTAAGCAAAGTATCGTTATTAATGATCAAGTAAAAACCAACTCCACATTTTCCATCAACTAAAGCACCATCAAAAAAACATGTGGCCCTATTTGAGGAAGGAATTACCTTATTAGCTTTTGGCAATTTCTTGATCTGTTGCTCAGAATTATAAAACTTAAACATATTTAATTCTCTATTCAAAGCCACATAAGAACAGATGATCTAAAAATGTGTTTAATTTGGCTCCAAGAACTACAAAAATCAAACGGTTGATTTCCATAGCATCGAAGGTATTGGGATACACGCAGTAGATCCGATTGAGCATTTCTGGGATGGTTAGTACACAAGGGAGGGCCTCAACCCATCCTTCAAAGAAAGATGTCCCTCAGCAGTTTCTCTCCTGAAGTTTCAGGAGGAGGGAATCGGAGGAGAGGGATGCACTCTTCCTAAGGAAAATCCTCAACCAGCGCAAGGGACTCACGGTCAAGGGTCGTGCATTCCAAAATCTTTGAATATTCTAGCCATTCCAGTAGATCCAACACGGATCAAGGAGAAAATAAAACATATGATAGATCACGCCCTGATTGGAAAATTTATTGGCATCTGGCCTTCAGAAAAATATCTTACATGGTGGATTAACTCAACATGGAAACCAAAGGGCCATTTCGACCTCTTACTTGGCTCGAAAGGATTTTTTACAATGGTCTTCTTTAATACTGAAGACAAGGAACACATCTTCGAGGGTGGTCCTTATTTTTATTATTCAACTCGGTTATATTTGAGAATATGGAAGGATCATTTTAATCATGATAAGGAAGACCTATCAATAGCTCCTGTTTGGATCAAATTTTACTCTCTTCCTATTGAATATTGGGATCCTGAAATCTTGAAGGCTATCAGAGGAGCTCTGGGACATTTTGTGAAGATTTCATACCTTACTAAACAAGGAAGGTATGTCTCTTATGCTCGACTTTGTGCTTATATGAATATTTCTAAAAGCCTCCCTGAGGGGATTAACATGACCTGGGAAGACTCAGAATGGTTTCAAACCCTAGATTATGATAATATCCCCTTTCAATGTCGGCATTGTCATACTCATGGGCATCTTGTCCATGATTTCCATTTAACCCTTCAATCTGAGCTCTCCACTGCTAAAAATAAGGTGAATCCAGACTCATAAGGGTTTATTAAAGTACCCACTAAAAAAAGAACGGGAAGGAAGCATAATGGCCTAGACCTTAGTAAAAAGGATAATACTTCTAATAGTTTTGCTATATTGGAACATAACCCTGTGGAGATGCCCACCCCTCCTACTGTTTAGGAAACTTAGTGTAATGTTTCCATTTTGACCCCCTTTGCATTAAATCGTAAATGATGTAAATATTGTTATTTAATCATGGTGAGGAGGTCAAGGCCAAGGCCCCACCATTGATTTAGCGTTTTATGTATCGGCAATTAAAAAAATAGATGCTTATGGTTCTTGTGCTAGATAGGCACAATGTAAATTAAGACAATCATGTAAATACGAATTTTAATGAAAAACCCACAACTAGCTATGCAATGCAACAAAGAGATGGGGGCATGATTCTACAAGGAATAGGAAGGGAAATTATTCAAACCCTTGATCCAATGGTGATAAGCCAGATGTCAATGAATAAACCCTCAACTACCCATTCTGACTTGTGCACCCAATCATTTAATTCTTCCAGAAATTGGTTGAGGCAGTTAATGCCTTGGGAATGAAGAGGTATGGCAGCCAATTTCGTGCATGGGCAAGCCATCAACCTGGAAAAACGTACTTTTGCTTCTGGGGCAAGAAAACACCCACGAAATGGTGCCCAAAGCCATTCTGAACCCAGAGTCTTTCCTCCCTCACGCAGTCTGAGCTAGCTGGGCTTTCCCCATCATGTTTTCTACCAATTTCCTGCATTTTTCCCTAGCTGGGAGTTCGTTTTTGTGTTGCACATTGACTGGGAGAAAGGGAGTCACGTTTTGGGGGTTTATAGAGGTCGTTTTTGCCCTAAAATGCAGAAAAACGTTTTGTGAAAACGAATTTGCTCTCCCAGGGTTTATTCCCCATCTACCAGTTCGTTTGCCCACGTTTTTCAGCACTTGTGTTTTGTTGTAGGGTGCATCCTTGTGTTGGTTGGAAATTATGAGCAAGAATTAGGAGTGGAAGTGGACCAGAATTGGCTTGATAAACCTAGTGAGGAGGTAACCTCTCAAGAGTATCAAAAGGGATGGTTTCTCTTCTATGCACACCTTGAAGAACACTAGAATGGAAGGTATGGCTTGAGGGACTATGTATTAGTGAAGGGAATACTTCCTTGTGCCAGGTGTGTAGATATTGTGGGGACCAAGCTAGATAGATCTTGCAGAGGGTGCCCATATCTCTATGGATGATCCCAATAGCTTAGTAATTCTTCCTTCCATTGCCTAATAGCCTGATAAACCCAACTGTAGCTTGGCTTGGCTAATTTGGTGTATCTTTGAGCTATGTGTGAGTCTGTTGTTCCTTGATTCCTTGTACGGATCATGCCCAGCTCGGGGGTGGTAGTGTGTTGAGATATTGATGATCACAACTGGCCTATGGTTGGGTGGAACGTTGCAATTGCATAGCCAGTTGCTTGGGACTACTTTGTTATAAGATAAGTATTCTCTTGTGTTAACTTTGCAATTATTTATGTGATGAATATCTTGAATGTATGATGGATGTGTAATTGAAATTACTTCCATTGCGTTTTCTTATAATTATACATTTCCGTGTCTTTTTATATTATGTGAATGCTTATTTAATAGGTTCATGGGGCTAGATGCCCGGTTTTGGCATCACGATCCTCTCCATCGCACTGGTATGATGGGAGGGGATGTGACAGAATGGTATCAGAGCCATAGGCTACAGCATTGGACCTCTATGGGCCAAATATGAGTACAGTTACATGGGAAGGTCCCTTTCCTGATCACCACAGGTCTCAGCATCGGGCCCATACTGGCTAAGTTGGATAGTTGCAGAGGTAAGATCACCTCCTACTGAGCAGCAGTCATCACAGAAAGAAGGAAAGATTTCAAAATTTTCCTAAAGAGTTTTTGAAAATTTTCTAAGTGTTCGGCGTCGAAAGGAAATTTTCAGAAGGACTCAACGAGTTGGTCTGCAACAGTGGAAGAACTCGACGAGTTGGCCCGAAACGGTGAAATTTTCTAAGTGTTTTTCAGTGTCGAAGGGAAATTTTCAGAAGAACTCAGCGAATTGGTCTGCAACGGTGGAAGAACTCGCCGAGTTGACCCGAAACAGCGAAAATTTTCTAAGTGTTTTCGGCGTCGAAAGGAAATTTTCAGAAGGACTCAACGATTTCGTCCGCAACAGCGGAAGAACTCGCCATTTGGCCCGAAACGGCGAAAATTTTCTAAGTGTTTTTCGGCGTCGAAGGAAAATTTTTGGAAGAACTCAGCGAGTTGGTCCGCAACGGCGGAAGAAATCGCCGAGTTGACCTGAAACAACGAAAGTTTTCTAAGTGTTTTCGGCGTCGAAAGGAAATTTTCGGAAGGACTCAGCGAGTTGGTCCACAACAGTGGAAGAACTCGCTGAGTTGGCCCAAAACGGCGAAAATTTTCTAAGTGTTTTTCGACGTCGAAGGGAAATTTTCGGAAGAACTTCGCGAGTTGGTCCACAACGGTGGAAGAAATCACCGAGTTGACCTGAAACAGTGAAATTTTTTTAAGTGTTTGGCATCGAAGGAAATTTTCGGAAGAACTCAGCGAGTTGGTCCACAACGGCAGAAGAACTCGCCGAAGTTGACCCGAAACAACGAAAATTTTCTAGGTGTTCGGCATCAAAGGGAAATTTCTGAATAACTCCACGAGTTGGACCGAAATTGTAGAAGAACTCAGCAAGTCACCCCGCAACGGCGGAAGGACTTGGCGACTTGGTCCAAAAAACTTTCTAAGTGTTTTCGGCATTAAAGAAGAAATTTCGGAAGAACTTGGCGAGTTGCTCCGAAACAGCGGGAGAACTCGGCGAGTTGCTCCGAAACAGCGGGAGAACTCAGCAAGATGGTCCAAAACGGCGGAAGGTTTTTCTAAGTATTTTTTGGCGTCCAAGAGAAAATTTCGGAAGAACTCGGCAAGTCGCCCCACAACGGCGGAATGACTCGGCAAGCTGCCCCAAAACGGCAGAATGACTCGGCAAGTTGGTCCGCAACGGATTGGAAGGAAAAACTGAGTCTTCGACCGGAAGAACTCGGCGAGTTGGCCCGAAATAGGTTGGAAGAACTCGCTGAGTTGCTCCGAAACAAGGAATTTCAGCTGTTTTCAGGGATATTTTCAGGTGCCGAAAATGGAAAAATCGCCGTGGAACTTATGCGCCAGATTGCGCGAAATGGAAAGATTTACAAAAAAAAAATGAGGGCGCTGCCCTCAACCCGCCCTGCAGTGGCACAGGGAAGCCACAAGGGGGAAATCCCCCTTGACCCCCTTTTTGTTTTTCCCCTCGTATGTCGTTGGTTGTAAGAGAATTCTATGATTTGTCAAATTGTCAACGTAATATTTTCCCACGTGCATGAAGTAATTTGTGAATTCTGAGAATATAATGCAGCTAACAATTGTGTTGATGAACACATTTCAGAGAGTCATAGTCATAGCAGGGTAGCACTCTAGATAATACAGTCACAGAATTTTGAATCTTGGTTGGGCCAAGAAAATCAACATCATGGATGATGCACAGGATCCCTATGAGCCTAAGACAGATGCCATGGGGGAGAACATACATGTTGAAAATGCTGAAACAGAATCTAATGGGAGATGAAATCAAGAGACTCCTCCAGGTATTGCAGCCACCATGAGAAGCCTCAGGGTGGAGTTGCAAAGCTGTAGGGAAGATAATGAAAGGATGATTAAAGCTCAGGAAGAACAAAATCAGTTGAATGCAGCCATGCTACAGAGTTTAACAGACATCCAAAGGCAAATAAACTCTGGGCATCAGATATCAAATCTAGAAAGGGGTGGGAGTAGTTCTAGGAGGAATTCCCGCAAGAGGGCCAGTAGCCCAAGAAGAGTTTCTACAGACAGAACATATACTCCAGAGATCTCTTCTAATGAATCAACTGACTCTAAAGAATCCATTGAGGGTTCAAGCTCTTCATCTCGCATGAGTAAGAGGAAGAAGCACTACAAGAACAATTCACATGGGGAATTTAAGAAGGCAAAACCTCCTACATTTGACGGAGAGGTAAAATCTGGTCAAGAAGCTGAAGCTTGGCTTCTTGGGATGAGAAAATATTTCCAAGTCCAAGATTACTCGGGAAATATGAAGGCAAGGGTTTCCATCTTCAACTTGAATGGAAGAGCATCTATATGGTGGGAACACATCAGGCAAGTGAAGAAGATCAACGCAAGGAAGATTGTGTGGAAGCAATTCAAGAAATACTTCAAGCAGAAGTACCTCTCTGACAGGTACTATGATGATAAGATCAAAGAGTTCCATGAGCTGAGATTGGGACAATCGACCATGGAAGAATATGCAAACAAGTTCTTGGAGCTGCTGAGGTATGTCAGGTATATTCGAGATGATAAGGTGAAAATTCAGTGTTTCTTAAGTGGACTACCCCAGTCATATAAAGATAGAATTGAGTTTGATGAACCTCGAACTCTAGAGGATGCCATAAGAAAAGCCAAGTATTGCTTTGATCAAAACAGAAGCAAACCTGAATTCCATAAGGCATGGAAGGATAAGAAAAATGAAAAGTTTGATCAAAGGAAGAAGGGGTTCAAGCCTCCTCAATTCAGGAATCAGCAAAGGAAACCATCACAAGTTGTGACTAAGCCAACTAGGATGATGGGAGACAAGCCAAGAGATCCGAAGGAGCCAAGAGAACCACTTCAATGTTGGGGTTGTGGAGGAGACCACATGCTTAGGAAATGTCCACATCGGAATGGGAATCCAAATCAAGTCCACAACATCCAGAGAGCTGAAACTGTGGGTCAAGTGGCGAGGACAATCCCTAGAATCTATGCAACAGTATAAGACCGCCAGGCAGATCATCAGTTAACTGTGGTTGAAGTTGAAGGTAAGATTGCTAAGCAATCTGTTTCTATTTTGATTGATCCTAGATCTACTCACAGTTATGTCACTCCTAGAATTGTTGAGATTTTTGCTTTTAAGAAATTAAAGCATAGTAAATCATGGTTAGTTCAACTAGCCACTGGAACCAAGAGAAAAGTTAGTGAAATAGTAGAGAAATGTCCTTTAGAGATGGATGGGCTATTTGTAAGTTTTAAACCTTAACAGTGAAGTACAAACTTATATCGATTCTTAAGCATTCACAGAAAATACACAATGGCACACACATTACACAGAGATTTTCACCTGGAAACCCTTAACCGGGAAAAAACCAACAAAACTTAGAGCCGCATAGCTCATTTTTCATTATATGTTTATTTTACATGTACAATACAATAAATGGTATTCTGCAGCATCTAAAACCCTAATTCGTTTACCCGAATTAGGTTACAACCCTAATTCCTTTTACCCTAATTCCTTTTTCCGTAGGGATCGTGTTGTACACGCAACGACCATGTGAAGAGATATAACATACCCAACATTCTCCCACTTGTTATTCTCTTCACATACAGGAGAAATTTATGACTTCAACAATTCAGGGCAACAATGCCCATGTTCTCTTTACACCAAGAGAACTTCTGAGTACTCACAGACTTTGTCAAAGAGTCTGCAACATTTACCAAAGTGTCAACCTTCTCCAGCAACACTTTGTTTTGTTCAACCATGTCTCTGACGAAATGGTACTGCACATCAATGTGCTTTGTCCTTGAGTGATAAGCAGGGTTCTTTGCTAGAAATATTGCACTTGAGCTATCACAGCCAATCTTTACTGCATTCTGAACAAAACCAATACCTGAACACAATCTTTGCAACCATACAGCTTCCTTACTTGCATGGGTAGCTGCCATGTATTCAGCTTCTGTAGTCGAGAGTGCAACTACAGCTTGTCTTCTACTCATCCAACTGATTGCTCCTCCAAATAGATTAAAAACGTAGCCACTTGTAGAGCTTCTATGATCAAGATCTCCAGCCCAGTCAGCATCAGCAAATCCTTGTATATTTATCTCTCTGTTTAGACCGGGTCTTCCTTGGTAGCAGATTGCAGAATCTGTAGTGCCACGCAAATACCTGAAGACCCTTTTTACTGCAGTCGAATGTTCCTTTCCTGGTTTTAACATGTATCTACTCAAAACTCCCACTGCATGGGCTATATCTGGTCTAGTACAGACCATGGCATACATGAGACTGCCAACTGCACTAGCATAGGGAACATGAGACATGTCCTCTACCTCTTCTTGTGTAGTGGCACACTATTCTGCAGATAACCTTACACCTACAGGAATGGGCACCTTCACTGGTTTGCTTTCCTACATATTAAATCTCTTCAATATCGTTTCAACATATTTCCTCTGATTTAACCAGAGTTTCTTGTTTTCACGATCTCTTTTTATTTCCATGCCCAAAATGAAATTTGCAGCACCAAGATCTTTCATGTCAAATTCAGATGACAGCTGATTCTTGACATCCTTGATGATTTCTTTGTTGTTTCCAATTAGCAACATATCATCAACATACAATATTATATAAATAAAATGATCACCAATTAGCTTAAAATAAACACAGTGATCAGCTTTGCTTCTTGAGAAACCAAGTCCCAGTATATAAGTATCAAATTTTTGATACCACATTCTGGGAGATTGTTTCAAACCGTAGAGAGACTTTTTCAGCTTACAGACAAGCTCCTTTCTTCCGTTCACCACAAACCGTTCTGGTTGCTTCATATAGATCTCTTCATTAAGATTTCCATGTAGGAAAGCCGTCTTTACATCCATCTGTTCTACTTCAAGATCAAAAGCAGCAGAAATAGATAAAAGAAATATAATAGAAGTCAATTTTGCAACAGGTGAAAAAATCTCACCAAAATCAATTCCCTCAATTTGGGAGTAACCTTTCGCAACTAGTCGAGCCTTGTACTTCTCCACTTTACCTGCTGCATTTAACTTCTTCTTGAATACCCATTTGCTTCCAATAGGCTTTCTTCCTTCTGGCAACTCAACCAGATCCCATGCCTCATTTTTGTCCAAGGCATCCATTTCTTTTATCATGGCCTTCTTCCATAGTTTACTATCTTCTGAATCCATTGCCTCTTTAGCAGTTCTAGGATCATCATCAGTAATAGATAACACAAAATTAGAACGAAAATCAGGGGGACTGTACCTTTCAACTTGCCTTCTTTCTCGGTCAGATCTCCTCAATACCAGAGTCTATGGATCTGCCTCTTCATCTGATTCAGATGATTCTACCTCCTCATCTGATTCAGACGAATCTGGTTCCTCAAAAGAGTCACCTCTTTCATCCTTGATATCAAAGTGTAGCTTCTCTGAATCCTTTTCCTTTGGTACATCCTCAATCTTGGAAGTGCTTTCAACTTCTCTGAAGATCACATCTCGACTGTAAACTGTTTTCCTTTTTACTGGGTTCCATAGCTTGTAACCTTTCACTCCATCCTTGTAACCAATGAAGATACATTTTTCCGCTTTATTATCCAACTTGCTCCTTTTCTCCTTTGGAACATGTACAAAAGCATCACACCCAAACACTCTGAGATGAGAGAGAGAGGGTTTCTTACCAGTCCAAACCTCATGAGGTGTCTTGTCAACCAACGCTGATGTGGGTTTCCTATTCACTAGGTAACACACAGTGTCAACAGCTTCTGCCCAGAATTGTTGTGCTAGCCCTGCACCACTGAGCATACTCCTTGCCTTTTCCATCAATGTTCTGTTCATCCTTTCTGCAACCCCATTCTGTTGAGGTGTGCATGGAGTAGTTTTTTGCCTTGCTATTCCACACGTTTTACAGAACTCCTCAAATTCACTTTCACAGAATTCTCCACCATTATCTGTTCTGAGTACTTTTATTTTCTTCTCAGTTTGATTCTCTACAAGAGCCTTAAATTCTTTGAATCTATTAAAAACCTCAGATTTCTTACGCAGGAAATAAATCCAAGTTTTCCTTGAGAAATCATCTATAAATGAAACATAATACACAGATTTACCAAGTGATGGAACAGGCATAGGTCCAAAAACATCACTGTGTATTAACTCTAAGATTCCTTTAGCTCTTACAACACCAGATGAGAATCTTACTCGATTCTGTTTACCATATAAGCAATGTTCACAGAAATCAAAATCTAATGTGAAATCAGACATGCCTTTAGCCATACTTTTACCTTGTAATAGTCGAAGACCCTTCTCTCCAATATGTCCCAGCCTTCGATGCCATAGCAATGTCTTCTCACTAGAGACAGTAAGGACTCTGTCTCCTCCATTTTTACCCTCAGGAACAATAGTACTGTTACATCCATTTTTGAAGGTGCTTCCCAACAACTTGTATAGAGTTCCAATCCGAACTCCCCTCATCAACACCAGTGATTCTCGAACCATCTTGCATGTGTTCTTTTCAAATAATGTTTTCACACCTGCATCATCCATTTTACTTACAGATATAAGGTTTCTAGCCAGCTTTGGAATGTGCAGAACCCCGGGAAGAGTTTTAACCCTTCCATCTTTGAGCAGTAGCTTGATCTTTCCTCGACCTATGATTTTCGCCACCGAGTTGTCTCCCAGAAATACATCTCCTCCATCATACTTTTCGTATTCAGAAAACCACTCCCTGTGAGGAGTCATATGATAAGACACACCTGAGTCAATCAACCACGAATCATGCTCTGCATGTGTACTTGAAGATGCCAGATACACATCTTCTCCTTCCTCTGTAGATTCTTTCCCATCTGCGGATGGAGCATCATTAGGTCCTCTGCTTTTATCAGTATTTTTGGATTTACAATCCTTCTTGTAATGCCCAGCTTTACCGCACTTCCAGCATTTTCTTACAGAAGGTACTGGAGATTTAGATCTCCCTCTAGATTTAGATCTACCACCTGAAGACTTATTTTTAGATCTGTCTCTAGGGCGACCTCTTACAAATAAGGCATCCTTGGCTGAACTATCTATGGATCTCCGCCTCATTTCCTCCGATAGTAGGGATGCAACCACATCATCAAAGTTTAGCGTGGTTGCATTACTCCCAATAGCTATAACCAGATTATCCCATGAATCTGGCAAAGAGCACAACAGACTAATACATTTTTCATCATCAGCAAGTGTAATACCAACAGATGTCAACTGACTTACCAGAGTATTGAAGGCGTTTAGATGCTCTGATACAGAGTCTCCATCAGTCATCCTCAGAAGGTACAATTTCTTTCGCAGAAATAACTTATTTACCAGGGACTTTGACTGATACAGATTTCCCAGTTTGTCCCATAGCTTCTTTGCACTGTCTTCTCCAGATACGTTCACCAATACCGAATCTGCGAGGCAAAGACGAATGGTGCTCCTTGCTTTTCTTTCCAGCTTTTCCCATTCTTCTTTTACCGCACCAGAGGGCATGGTACCTGGATCTACTGCGATCCATTGTTCTCTATCTACCAGAAGATCTTCCATCTTGAGCTTCCATAGCTCAAAGCTCTGACCATTAAATTTCTCAATCTCGAATCTAGAACTGCTCGCCATTCTTTAAAGAAAAATAAATCACCGCTGCAAAGCTCCCACTGAAACTAGGTTTATCACAAATCCAAGATCGAGCCAAACCCTTGGAAACAAAGGCGTCCCTCTGAACCCAAAAAATGCTCTGATACCAAATGTAAGTTTTAAACCTTAACAGTGAAGTACAAACTTATATCGATTCTTAAGCATTCACAGAAAATACACAATGGCACACACATTACAAAGAGATTTTCACCTGGAAACCCTTAACCGGGAAAAAACCAGCAAAACTTAGAGCCGCATAGCTCCTTTTTCATTATATGTTTATTTTACATGTACAATACAATAAATGGTATTCTGCGGCATCTAAAACCCTAATTCGTTTACCCGAATTAGGTTACAACCCTAATTCTTTTTACCAGAATTAGATAGAGTACAATGGGTCAAAAAACGCGAAAAAGCAAAAAGCAACCCAAAAAAGTTTGCGCTCCGCGCGGACTCCGGGGGCCTAATGGCCCCCTCCGTGTCGTTTCGGAACCTAACGGTCCGAAACGAAGGGATCGTGCTGTACACGCAGCGACCATGTGAAGAGATATAACATACCCAACACTATTCACCTATGCAAATCTGAATATTTTGCCACTTGGTTCCTATGATATTCTCATTGGAATGGATTGGTTAGAAGCACACAGGGTTAAACTTGACTGCTACAATAAGACATTTGAATGCATGGACGAAGAAGGAAACCCGAGGTTTGTAAAAGGCATTCCAAAGGTGACTTCTGTTAGACAGATTTCAGCCATCAGCTGAAGAAGTTCTGTAGGAAGGGATGTCAATTGTATGCAGCCCACATTTTAGAGGCAGCAGAGAATAAAACTCTTAAATTGGAGGACTATCAGGTATTTCAAGAATTCAAGGATGTTTTTCCCGATGAGATTCCAGGACTCCCTCCAAAGAGAGACATTGACTTTACAATTGAACTTGTGCCAGGAGCAGCACCAGTGTCCAAAACACCCTACAGGATGAGTACACCGGAATTGCTAGAATTAAAAATGCAATTACAAGAGTTGCTGGAAAAGAAATATATTAGGCCAAGTGTGTCCCCGTGGGGAGCACCTGTTCTATTCGTGAAAAAGAAAGATGGAAGACTCAGGTTATGTATTGACTACAGGTAGTTGAACAAAGTCACTATGAAGAACAAATACCCATTGCCTCAAATTGATGACCTTTTCGATCAAATGAGAGGAGCAAAGGTATTCTCAAAGATTGACTTGAGGTCTGGTTACCATCAGGTAAGAATCAAAGAAGAATATATTCATAAGACATCCTTTAGAACGAGGTATGGACACTATGAGTTTGTAGTAGTACCATTCGGTCTCACAAATGCACCAGCTACATTCATGTGTCTCATGAATAATGTTTTTAGCAAATATTTGGACAAGTTTGTTCTTGTATTCCTAGATGACATTCTCATCTATTCTAAGAATGAAGAAGAGCATGAAGAACATTTGAGAATGACAATGCAATTACTAAGGGAGCATAAGCTATATGCAAAGTTGAGCAAATGTGACTTCTATAAAGATAGAATTCATTATTTGGGTCACATCATCTCTGACGAAGGAATATCTGTAGACCCTGAAAAGATTGAAGCCATTATGAATTGGACAACTCCAAGGAATGTGACTAATGTAAGATCTTTTATGGGCCTTGCTGGTTACTACAGGAGGTTTATCGAAGGATTCTCTAAGGTTGCAAACTCGATCACTTCCTTGCAAAAGAAGGGGATAAAGTTTGAATGGTCACCAAGATGTGAGGAAAATTTTCAACAGTTGAAGAATCTTCTTACAAGTGCACCAATTTTGAAAATTGCAAACCCAGAAAAAGACTTTGTGGTGTGTACTGATGCATGCAATCAAGGACTTGGAGGAGTTCTTATGCAAGACAACCACGTGATATGCTATGAGTCAAGAAAGTTGAAGGAGCATGAGAAGAACTATGCTACTCATGATATAGAACTTGCAGCCATAGTACATGCTTTAAAGATGTGGAGGCATTACTTAATGGGAAAAAAATTTGAGTTAAGGACAGACCATTGTGGTCTGAAATACTTGTTTGATCAGCCAACCTTAAATGTTAGGCAAGCTAGATGGTTGGAATTTTTGTGTGAATTTGATTTTGAAATCAAACACATAAAACGGAAAGAAAACAAGGTGGCTGATGCACTCAACAGAAAGGTACAGGAGATGCAGGTGGCAGCACTTAGTACTTGCCAACCAGATTTGAGGCAGCAGATTGTTAACCATATGGTTGAGGATGAAGTGTATGAGCAGATAAAAGGCAAATTGCAGCAGCAAAACCTTGAAAATAAGTATGAAGACTATCATTTGGAAGGAGACAGAATTCTTACTTATAAGAATAGAGTCTATATTCCAAATGCGGCAAATTTGAGGAGGATTGTTATGGACGAAATCCATAAAGCTCCATACTCTGGTCACCTAGGATATCATAAAACAATTGCTACAGCAAGAAAATATTATTTCTGGCCAGGCATGAAGAAAGATGTTGCTGAATACATTTCTAAGTGCATGAAATGTCAGCAGGTGAAGGTTGAACACTAACACCCCGCAGGTTTATTGCACCCAGTGCCAATCCCAGAATGGAAATGGGAAATAATTTCCATGGATTTTACTACAGGATTGCCAATGACCATGAGACACCATGATTCCATTATGGTTGTGGTGGACAAGTTAACAAAGGCAGCACATTTCATACCGGTTAAGTCCACACACAAAGCCGATGCCATTGCAAATGTTTTCATGAAGGAAATTTTCAGATTACATGGGTTGCCTAAGGCAATAATTTCTGACAGGGATACCAAGTTCACTTCCAATTTTTGGAAAGGTCTCTTTGCAAATTTGGGTACACAGTTGAACTTTAGTACCGCGTACCATCCTCAAACAGACGGGCAAACAGAAAGAGTAAATCAGGTGCTTGAAGACATGCTTCGCATGTATGTAATGGACAAGCCATCCAAGTGGGAGGATTATCTACACCTGGTAGAGTTTGCATATAATAATGGGCAGCAAGAATCATTGGGAATGAGTCCATATGAAGCTTTGTATGGCAGAAGATGTAGGACACCAGTGACTTGGGACAATCCAGTGAACAAAATTGTACTTGGGCCAGAATTGCTTAAGGAAATGGAACAAGAGGTTGCAAAGATCCAGTAAAATTTAAAAGCAGCCCAGGATAGACAGAAAAGCTATGCAGATAAACATAGAGTGCATAGGGAATTCAATGTTGGGGATCATGTGTATCTTAGAGTGAGGTCAAGGAAGAGTTCCTTGAAGCTTGGGAGTTGTGCCAAGATATCACCTAGATATTGTGGGCCATATGAAGTGCTTGAAAGAATAGGGCCAGTTGCATATAGACTTGCATTACCTACTAGCACTAAAGCTCATAATGTTTTTCATGTCTCTTTGCTTAAGAAATGTGTACATGATCCTAACCATGTGATTAATTGGGATGTGATCCAGTTGGAACCCGAGGGAGAATTCCAAACCGATCCATTGCGCGTCCTAGACAAGAAGGTAACATTGCTCCGGAACCGAGCCATCAGATAGATAAAGGTGCAATGGAAGCACTACGGTCCCAATGAGGCTACATGGGAGCTGGAGGATGCCATGAGGGTGGCATATCCATTTTTGTTCAATTTTGATGAGAACTGAGGACAATGCTAATGTAAGGGGAGGGGTATCTCACGTCCCCATTTTGACCCCCTTTGCATTAAATCGTAAATGATGTAAATATTGTAACTTAATCATGGTGAGGAGCTCAAGGCCAAGGCCCCACCATTGATTTAGCATTTTATGTATCGGCAATTAAAGAAATAGATGCCTATGGTTCTTGTGCTAGAAGGGCACAATGTAAATAAGACATCATGTAAATACGAATTTAATGAAAAATACCCACAACTAGCTATGCAATGCAACAAAGAGATGAGGGCATGGTTCTACAAGGAATAGGGAGGGAAATTATCCAAACCCTTGAGCCAATGGTGTTAATCCATGTGTCAATGAGGAAACCCATGAACTCTCAACTACCCATTTTGGGTTATGGACCCAATCATTTAATTCTTCCAAGAGTTGGTTGAGGCAGTTAATTCCTTGGGAATGAAGAGGTATGGCAGCCAAATTCATGCATGGGCAAGCCATCAACCTGGGAAAACGTGTTTTGTCTCCTTGGGCAAGAAAACACCCACGAAATGGTGCCCAAAAGCATTTTGAACAGTCAGTCTTTACTCACTCACGCAGTTGGAGCTAGCCGGGTCTTTCCCTACACGTTTTCCATCCAAATCCTACATTTTTCCATGCCTGGGAGTTCGTTTTGCATATACAGTATCTTGGGAGAGAAGGGCCACGATTTGGGGACTGTATGGAGGTCGTTTTTGCCCCCGAATGTCCAAGGACGTTTTTTTAAAAACGGATTGGCTTCCCAGGGTTGTTCCCCATCTTCCAATTTCGTTTTTGTGTGTTCCCATGTTTTTATGAGTTAGTCGAAACCCCATCTCATGCATCCCACTGTGGAAAATGTTTTCCTCATGCCCAGAAATTGTGGTTTTGTTGTTAAGTGCATCCCGTTTTGGATTTGAACCTGTGAGTAAGAAACTTGGACTGGTAGTGGACAGAATTAGCTTGATAAACCTAGTGGAGGGAGTGACCTCTCAAGAAGATCAAGAGGGCTTTGGCTACTTTTATATGCACATCCTGAGAGCACTAGAAAAGGAAGGTATGGCTTGAGGGACTGTGTTGCAGTGAAGAGAATACTTCCTTGTGCTGGGTGTGTAGGCATTGTGAGTGTCAAGCTGAATAGATCTGGGAGGGGTATCCTTAGCTCTGTGGTTGAGCACACTAGCTTAGCAATTCTTCCTTTCCATTTCCTAGCAGCCTGATAAACCCAATTGTAGATTGGCTTGTCTCATCTGGGTGTATGCTTGGCTATGTGTGAGTCTGCTATTCCCCAGTTCCTTGTAGAGATCATGCCCAACTCAGGGGTGGCAGTTGTATCAAGAGGTTGATAAGCACAACTGGCCTATGGTTGGGTGGAACGTTGCAGTTGCATAGCCAGTTGCTTGGGACTACTTTGTTTTAAGATAAGTACTCTCATTTGCTATTTCTGCAATGTCTATACTTAATGGCTATCATGAAATGCTAAGTGCACGCTAGATAGTAACATGACTTTAATTCTGCTATGATTAATTACAATATGCCTATGACATGAACAGCTTGAATGTCTTAAATGCATGATGGACGTGTGATAGATTTCTAACCCTGCTATGTGTTGCGAATATCTATGCTATCCCATATGTCCATCTTCACTCCATATGAATGTTTATTCTTTCATGAAAATGTTGGGTGTGTGTTAATTCTGCACATGTTTTACTTCCGCTGTGTTACCTTAGATTTCCACATTTGCATGCCTGTCTTTTATGTTATGTGGACATTTTTAATTAGTGATTATAGGGCTAATTGCCCAGTTTTAGTATCATGATCCCCTCCATTGCACCAGTATGATGGGTGGGGATGTGACAACGTTACAGACAGGCTCTAGGGAGCTGAAAGTGAGATCTAAGTGCTGGGAGGACCACCCATATGACGACTGGATGCATGCAAATGCATGCTTTCCTGCCTGCATGAATGCATGTTTGCATGATGGTGTGAATATTCCAACACCCCCCCGCAAGTTATACTATGAGATAATAACTGAAATCTGAAAAATAGGGCCCTGGTGACTAAAACCAAAGGTCACCCCATATAATCAATCTAAATAAACTAAGTGAGGAAAGAGGGAAAACCCTGTGGGAAGAAATCCCTCCCTCAAAATAGACTGAAGGATGCTAATGTAGCATATCATCTCTCACCCCAAGAAGAGATCTAAGGTAAGTGAACCTCTTCACCGTGAAGGTCTTGGTGAAGATATCTGCAATCTGCTCTTACGTCGAAAGGTAGAGCAGTGAAATGATCTGATCATGCATTAATCCCCTGATGTAATGCATGTGTATCTCAATGTGTCTGGTTCTCTGTCTCATAACTGAATATGTGGAGATCCCGATGGCACTCTGATTGTCACAATAGATGACAGGTGGAGTACTGAACTGAATCCCAAACTCTGACAAGATGCCTTTCAGCCAAATGCACTGTGTGGCTGCATTTACTGCACCTCTGTACTCGACCTCTGTTGAAGAAAGAGCTAAAGCAGTCTGCTTTTTTCTCGACCAACATATAGTTTCCAATCCAATCATGAAGACAAAACCAGATGTGGATTTCTAATCTGAGCTATCTCTAGCCCAATCAGAATCAATATATCCAACTAGGTTCAAAGGACACCCAATTGAATAGTGAAGGCCATGAGTCTTGGTACCTTGCACATAGTGCAAAATCCTCTTTGCTGCCTTCCAATGAAGCTCATGAGGCTCCTGCATGTATCTAAAGACAACACAAACTGCATAGGATAGATCGGGTTGAGTGTGTGTAAGAAGCAAAAGGCTACCAATCAACTGTAGATACAAAGTACAATCTACCAACAGTGTAGAAGATCCATCCTCAAGGCTGATCCCTGGAAGAAAAGGGAATGCAACTGGTTTTCATTCGCTCATGTGGAACCTATCAAGTAGATCTGAAGCATATTTGGATTGAGCAAATTTGATTCCTGAATCACTCTGAGTGAATTCAAGACCAAGGAATTGTTTCAACAATCCCAGATCTGACGTGGAGAAGGAGTTGTGCAAGGCATATTTTATAGATCTAATACATGAAAAACTGCTCCCTGTAATCAACAAATCATCAACATAAAGTACAATGAGAAGTAAGGAGTTACCATTATGTCTCATGTAAACATTCAAATCTGATTTGCACCTCTGAAAGTATTCTGAAAGCAAGAAGGAATCCATCTTGGCATACCAAGCTCGAGGAGCTTGCTTAAGCCCATACAAGGATTTCTTCAATCTGCAAACAAGTGAAGAATCATCAATATAACCCTCAGGTTGCTTTGTGTATATCTCCTCATCTAGATCTCCATGAAGGAAAGCACTCTTGACATCCATATTGTTAACACCCGAAAAGTGCTCACTAGCTCATTTCCTTATCACATGACCCATTTGTCCACTTTTTCACCATTTGAGCCTCTAAATCCATCAAAAGGTCACCAAAAGACCTTAATACACCCCTTTTTCCACTCAAAATGAATATTTTTCCTCAAAAAGCATAAAAAACCCTCAAAAAGGGTCCAGAATTCCCAAAAATATTAAAAAGGGAATAAAAATATTCAAAATATTCAAAAAGAAAAAAGGAGGGAAAAAGTACCTAAACCATGTTGGTCAATACCATTGGTTTCCTCAAAACCATAATGGTATTCCCCACCACCAAAAACTATAAAAAGGTGGTAGGGGATCCTCACTTCCATCCATCCATCATCCTATCCTCATGCTGTCAAAATATCTCATGAGCTTTTGACCATTGTAGCAATCTTGGAAAAGAGACCTTTGGAGCTTAGAGCTACTCACCTTGGAAGTTGCTCAACACAAATCCTCACCATTTGAGGTATCTTAATACAATACTCATTCTTTTTATTTCTTGTTCTTGAATCGTTTTCAGAAAATTTTATTTATTATATGCACATGCTAGTTTAGTTTAGATTCAGATTTAATTTATAATTGTTTTTACTTTCAATATTGAAACTGCTATCACTTGTTGATAGGTGCCCATAGCACTAAAGCTTGGTTGCAAAACCAAGCCAACACATATGATGCACTTCCCAGTGTTTGGATGCAGCAAGAGCAAGAACAAGACGGATGGAATCCATCTTAGAAACCTGAGCGAATGTCTCAGAATACTTAATCCCATGACTTGGGAGAAACCTCTTGAACCAATGTAGCCTTGTACTTCTGGGAGGCTCCATCTGAATCCATCTTAGTTCTGTAGATCCACTTGCATTGAACAAGTTTCCTTCCAGGTGGGAGAGAAACAAGATCCCAAGTCTCATTTCTTTGAAGAGATTGGTACTCTTCTTCCATAGCAGCTACCCATCTTGGATCTTGGGAGGCTTCAAAGTATGTTTTTAGATTAGATCCAATCATAAGAAAACATCTCTCAGCTAGAAATGGATCTGAGGGAGAGAGTGTAGTTCTTGTATCAAGAAGATCAGATCTATATTTGACAAGATCAATGGTGGATATAGGATTTGTGGTGGCCCATGTAGCAATAGGAGATGAAACTTTAGGTGCTAGATCTTCAGGTTCTTGAGGATCTAGATCTAGCATTCGCACTTCTTCAAGGGTCTTCTTTTTCTTCATCTTCTTTGGTGGATCTTTTCCCTTTAAGAAACCTTTGCAAGTACCATGAGCAAACTTATCATCTGGAAGGCCTTCAACCACATCTTGAGTTTGCATGTCCTGCAAATGATTGTAGTTGAGATGTCCAAATCTCTCATGCCACAATCTGCTTTCTTCATTGGCATGAGTATGGAGAGAAAATGGATTGGAGAGCGGTAAGAAGTGTGAAAACTCATAGAGTTTTGAAGCATGATTTGCAACTCCTTTTGCAATGATTTCCCCTGAAACCATGTGTTGTATCTCGACTTCATTTGGAGAAAAGATCACTCTTTTGGGATCTCCAATATGAGTCATTTGATACATTGAAAGTAAATTCGCTGCAAGAGAAGGAAAATAAAGCACATCAGAAAAGTAACCATAGTCAAGATTGATTCTTCCAATCCCATGAGAGGAGACTTCTATATCATTTCCCAATCTGATAGAAGGGCCAACTGAACTTTTGAAACTGGAGAAGAGATCTTTGGAGGAAGACATGTGTCTTGTAGCTCATGAATCTATGATAAAAGAAGAATCTGTTGATGCACTTTCCATGAGGGCATGACATCTTTCTTTGTCTTCGGATCTAGAAGGTTCAATATTCGTATCTTTCTTCCTTGCACATGTAGGTACAAGAAGATTTCTCTTCTCAAGTAACTGATCCATCAAATCTATAGTCTTCTTCATGCAAGTACTCTCAGGATGGAAACCTCTATGACAATATGTGCCCTTGGATCTTCCCTTCTGAGAATGCTTGGTCTTCCTTGGGTTCGAAACTCCATTCGACTTATATGGAATATCTGTAGGCTTTGTATCATTCGATCTCTTATCAAAAATCTTTTGCTTACCTTTACCATTCGCCCTTTTGGCCTTAGCAGTTGGAGGGGCCGAATCCAACTTGGGTTTGATCATTCCCATGGAGATTAACTTCTCTTCCTCTTGAGTAAGATATTGGATGAAGTCATCAAGTGAGGGAAACTTCCATTTTGGAATGGACATTTTAGCTGATTGGAAAGTAGAGACAAAAACTGAGAAGTTTGGCCCCAACTTTGAGATAATGGCAGGGTGAAAACATGAAGTTGGGAAACAATTTTGGCTTGTTTTTGACAAACAAAACTGCTAAATTTTATGTTTTTCAACTTCGACCTCTTCAAACCCATATCTCCCTTAGGAATTTCAACGTGAATTAAACACAAAGGTTTTAGAGAATTGAATTAGCTTTCTACTCGTATTTTTTTTAATTTTTTTATGGACATCATGGGACAAATTTGTTGTCAACCAACGGCATATACTTGAAAATTTTAGGTAAGGATAATGAGTGACATGTGTTGACGTCATTTTTTTGATAGATGGTTATTAATTTTAGGGAACAAAATTGTAGGCTCATAATCTTCACACATTACATTGTGCATGGACTATATTTTGAGTTTTTTAAGAATTGGGAACTATTTTTTATTATTTACCGAAACAACATATGTTCAGAAAATGGTGCATTATCGACATGTTTTTGTCTTCATATTTTCTTTCAAATGTGACTCTTATTAGAAAAACTAAAAGTACTCTTTTGAAGAGGACGATCCAATTATGATCTCTCTACAATTTCAAATTTTTTGGTGTTATCTTTGTTATGATATTGAATTTTTATTTCGGCTTATTTTCAGAGTAATAAAATTCTTAAGGGATAAGGTTTAGAAAAAAATATATTAATAAATAGAAATTCAAATCGAAATGAAACAATTATTATATCATTAGTAACTAGATTCGGAGATGAATCCATTGCTACCAAGTCCGACAAATAATATTTAGAATTTGCAGGGGTTCAGGCTTGCCGAAGTTGCAGGTTCCAGAAAGATGCCATATATTTTCGTAGGTTTGTTGACCATAAACTCTCGGCTGAAACAATATCTTCCAAAATCTAGGCCGAGAGTTTAGTTCAAACTCTCATCCTAGAGTTTTTTTAAAAATAGAGCGCGGCGATTGGTTCAAACTCTCAGCCTAGAGTTTTATTAAACTCTCGGTCGAGAGTTTGAACTCTCACAAACTCTCGGCCTAGAGTTTGAGGTTGAATTTTTTCACGTGATCATCCGCCCGCACTAGTGTTTTTTTCACTCCGTTTGTCATAAAATTGTTTCTCAGGTTCGCGTTTTCACTCGGCAAGAATAAGCTGCTTGTCTTCTTTCACCGTCTCATATCTTTTCAACTATGATATCAAGCTTTTGAACTTGGTGAGGAAGGCATTGATTGATTTGAAGCTGTCAGGACTCAAAGAGATCAGTTCATTCTCCAATTTCTGTCATTTCATATCATCTTTTTGTCCAAAAAGAGATTCGAGATTGTCCCAAACCTCTTTAGGAAATGTAAGATCGATGACATGGAAGTGAAGATCTTCAGAAATTGAGAGAAGGAGGAGGCCAACTGCTTCATCAAGCCTATCCAAGTACTTGGACTTTTCAACTGCACTAAGAGGTTCTACCATCATCCATTGAGTATTCTAGTGAAGCACTTGGTTCTCATGAAGAGAGCCATCTTGGATTTCCACTCAACATAGTTGGAATATGTGAGTTTTAGATCCATCTTAACAGAGAAGGTCGAATTGTTGAAGAAGAATTCGAATGGGTGAATAAACCTACAAAACAAGAATATTTTTTGCTGATGGAGAATGCTACACTTCGACTGAACACTACCTTTTGAACACTAAGCACATAGACTAAGTCCTTCACACTTGGCTAGACCTCACTGGATTTATCCAATGAATTCAAGTAATAGCACCAGGATTTTTTGTGGAAACTCAGAGGCTTCTGGTGCTCAAGTGAAAGATAGTTGCTCAAAGAAATGCTACAACTGTTGCTGCTGCAATTGCTGCAATGGCTGCAATTCGAATAGCTGCTGACTACTCTGATACCATGTGATAATCTGCAGGGGATCTAGCAACTGTAACAAACTCACAATCAAACTCTCAAGAATGTTGCAAAGAAGAAGAGAAGCATGCACTCAATAATCACTCATAAACACAAAATAATAGACAATATCAGTATCATACATGGAATAATGAATGTAAAGAATGTAATACAATAAACTATGATGTAGCATAATATAGGATTCGAATTAACCAAGTAGGGAATTCGAATCAAAGCTCAAAGTCTAGCTTGGATAATAATGGAGACATCATCCAGTTAGTAGTATCAGTCATAAATGGTAATAGTCAGTCAAGTGTGTCTAATTGAGTCTAACAGAACCATCTAGGCATAAATCAGGGAATGGAGACTCCAAGGGGGGGCGCATGAGGCTGTCAAATAGTCAAGTGGAACTCCAGGACTAGCTAACTAGAAGCTACAAGCAGTCAGCATGAGAAATCAGTGGAAGAACTACTCAATCAATGCACTAACTGAATGATAACTCCTGGTAGGTGAGATAAGGCGCCCTAACTGAGTGATAACTAAAGCTAGGTGAGTAAAGGTGCACTCGCCATGCAGAATAGTCAAGGAGGGCGCATCAGGTAGGTAGGAGGCCAAATGGGGGCTGAAGACAGGCTCTAGGGAGCTGAAAGTGAGCTCTAGGTGCTGGGACGACCACCCATATGATGATTGGATGCATGTAACTGCATGCCTGCATGATGGTGTGAATATTCCAATAGTAACAGGATTCCATCCCGAGAGCAAGCCACCCGACAAACCACATGCATCAATTACACTGAAATTCCATCCTCGCAAGATACTGGAGAAGATATCAATAACATGATATGAAGAACACATAGTTTCCTGGATCAAAATCAAATCAAGGCCAGTAGATTTTAGGAATTTGGAGATGGCGCTAACCTTGTCATCCCACCAATCCCACAAACATTAAAGGACAAAAAAGACATTAAGGAACCTCATAATAGGGCATTACTACTCTAAGGGCCCGTTGAGTATGAGTATCTGAAGATTTGTTAGAATTCTCAACTTCATTCAATCTTACTAAAAGGGGAATGAAAGAAGGATCAATCTTTTTTCCTTTTTTCTTATTCTTATTCCTAATAGTAACATTCTGATATCGAATAGAAGGAAGAGGGTTACTAACCTGAGGGGAAGCGAGGTTTTTTTAAATACCTTCAAGAGGAGATTTATAGAAACAACTCTTATAAGTAGGGACATACTAAAGGGCATGCAGAAAGGTCCTATGAGTAGTTTCAATAGAAGACTCCTTTTTATCACTAGAATCAGGCAATAAACTGTCAGGCTCAACAGGATGTGAATTACGATGCCCTAGATGATCATAATGGTCTAAACCCCAAAATTAACACACCCTTAAATATCAACAGGGTTCAAAGGATTCTAAAAATACCAAATTGGGGAGTTTAAAGATTTGACCCCAATTTCAGGGTTTGTATCCCCATCAAATTCAGTTCCCCCAAAAGGTTTCTAGACACAAAATTAAGAGAATTTTTCCTAAGATCAAGAGATCATTTCTATAGATAAGTAAAAGTCCAACTCTTATTTTGAAATGCCTTCATAAAAAGTAGAGGGATCATTTTTTAACATACCTGGAGACTCATTAAGAGCGGACAAATTATGATCTTCAGTCAGAAAAGGAGGAGAGTAGGAAAAATCTTGTTTAGACTCGACTTGTGAGCAATGAGCTCTTAAATTCTTCCCTTTCAGAAAAATTGGACATCATGCCTTCACATGGCCAGTGTTTCTGCAGAAGAAACAACGAAAAGGAACATCTCTATAATCCAACTTTCGACAAAAAAATTTGCTTCCCGAAACAATCTCTACATCCATTGGAAGACCTTTTAAAATATCAAATTCCACCATCATGGACGCAATTTTCTTATCAACACCACATACCATTTTTTTCTCCAGCCGAACAAATTTCCCTAACGAATTTGTGAGGTCATCGAACAAATTGGAAGTTTGCAACTCAAAGTGAAATCCTGGCATTAGCACCCAGAGATGCCTTTTCACCAATTTTTTAGAATCAAGGTTAAAGTTTGTGTGCCATCTCTTCAGAACTAGGGAACCATCTTTAATAAGCTATATTTTTTCCAGAATAGTGGGAATAACCTCCGCTGAAGGGAAAATAAAACAAACCCAGTCTTTTGACAGTAGGCTCATCTCGGGAGCAAGTCCAAACTCAGGCGTCCACATTTTGCTAACCAACTCAATAAGCTCCATTCTCGAAACCCTAGCCCCCTGAATCTTCCCAATAACAACCATTCTGGTTAAAATTCTAACCCTATCAAGGTTTACATCCTTCTCAAGACCAAGTTGATCCACACCTTCATTCATCTTGTAAGTCTTCAATCTCCTTATGTGTCTAACAACCACACTAGATAGTTTCTTAGACGTCGACTTCCTTAAATTAAAAGTATCCTTAGCAAACTATTCATACCCGTGAGACCCTACCACTGTGCCATTGTTTGGCACCACATAATCTGTGAAACCCTTGTCCTGACCGCTCGGGGATTTGAAAACCCTACCACCATCTAACCTCGAGAGATAAGAACAATCAGAAAAAGGGGAATCAGATGCCTTTACTGACATAATCGATAGCCACCAATAAAACCCACCTTTCCACCGACAGGTCACTATCTGACAACAATAGCAGACAACTATACTTCTTGTGAGGTAACAACTTCCAAATCCCTAGTACACCATGATGTCTAATCACAAGTGGACACGACAGCGAAAATAAATGCAGCTTATAAAAATGAATAACTGGAAAACACAAACCCTACCACAAAATATTAGAAACAAAAAGTTTCATATAAAAAACCTGGATATTTCCTGGAGCAAAAAGTTTATTCCCACTTTTTTTTTAATTCTTGATTGGTACTTGGCCAACCATTATAATTGACTGGACTCCAAGAAATTGCAACAAACACCTACACTATGATAGGAAGAACCTCCTATTTCTGAAAACCCTAACTCTTCCTTACCCATCCTCCCAAACTTCTATATTTGTTTATGTATCCTACGAACGAGTTACAGATTCCAAACAAACACCTATATTTGCTGGAAAAAAAAACAAACACCTCTATGTTAAATAAGAATCCATTAAAAAACATTAAAAAAACACACATACGTATGTCCGTTTTTTTTTAAATGAAACGTGAATAGTTTTTTGACCAATCATAAATTACTATGCATAATAGTTTGTTCTACGAAACCACATATAAAAAAAAATCTAAATAAATAAAAACATTCAAACATAAATACCTTCACAAATTTCAAAACACTCTATTAAATAAATTAGATTTACCATATAATATAACGACTTTTCATATAATATGTCGGAACCAAATAAATATCATTTTTTTATAACTTTCATGTTGACTCGTTCGTTTTTTAAATAAATATTTTTCCACCGGGGGATGAATAGACTTTGGAAGCATCATGATTCATGATGAGATGAATTAACTAAACACATTCTCATTATCTTTGCAATTTTAACAAGTAAAATTAGCAACAAAGGTGCTTATACCTGCCTCTTAGAAATGTTTTAATGAAATAGTTGTACATAATTCAAAACTAAAATTTAAAATAATTATAAAACATTTTTAAAATGATCATTTGTGTATAGTTAAAAAAGCAAAAGAAAAATGGCACGTCTTACTTTGATGCTTTTAAAAATTGAAATAGAGTTGGAGAAAAATATTGATAATGACATATTAACCCTATCTATAACACTCTATACCTACAAATAGAAAATCCATACTGCATTAATTCAATCTCCTTCAAAACTCTAACATAGACATAGAGGATGGAATTTACAAGAGAATCAAACCTAGGGTATCAAGAAAGAACCTCCGTAGAAATAAAATCAGTCTCCATGAGCTTGTTGAGATCAGCCAAAGATATATTTGAACTAAATGGTTCTCTTGGCTTATAGGTTCCTGAGGTTTCCACAAGCTTCCATTGCTTTACCTATTACCCTGTACATCGTGGTAGCGCTCCCATGAAAGGATAGTTCATTTAACGTTTCAATGGGAAACCTCCTCGGCGGATTGAACATGAGTGCACCCATCATGGAAGCTAAAGCATGACTTGCGTTCCAGAGTCACTCCTCTTCTACCATGGCCATGATGTTGGAGAGTAATTGCCCTTTAAAAATCTCATAAACTAATAGTCGTTCTTTTGAGATTAGTGTACCAGAACAAAGCGTCGAGTTTGCTTTACCTTCGACAAGCCTACAAGGTTGCCACTAACATTTTTTGAAGCAAAATGAATTGATTGCCTTATCAAATTTAATTGTATTAGTTTACCATGTCGATTCTTCAAACTCTAAGGTGCTCTCAAGCGAATGGATATAAAGGTTTGAAATGTATGTTGCAATGACATGGATCTAAAGTCAAAGTTTTGAGTAAAAGATTTTAAAGAAGTACCAATGCACAATTGTTTAAACCTGTGTGATATAAAAAGAAAATTTGAACAAGAATCCTTATGTTATAAAGATGCTTTTGCTACCTTGAGAAACTTTTGAAAGCAAAATCCACGTCATAAAATGAGGTTACACGTAGGCAATTAGTTGGAAGAAAAGGATCAAGTTGTCAAATCAATTTAGATTTAGTCAATTTGCTTTATTATCGTTTGAATAATATATTTCTTTTGTATATGGGTGTGCACCATACGTCCATTTAATAACATCGGTATGTTTGATTTTCAGATTTAGACTGCAGCAAGCAGAATAACACGTCATGATGTTGTGGGTTGACCTGTCACCGAGGACATCTTAGAAAAGGATTATGTGGAAGCTAAATGGAATCATGAAATAGCAGAAGTTGTCGGGTTTTGGTGATAGGTAAAAAAATGCGGAAGAGGATCATTCCATTTTGTACACACTTAAAGGAGACAAAACCGAGATTGTTAGCCCACTAATTGAAGATGTATTATTCGTTGCGAGTGGCTTATTATAGGCTCTCACGGCACAATTGCTACAAGTGTTATGTTTCAAATTGTCACACATCTATAGAGTCTGCTTCGACACCTATGCGATGCATTGTGTAGTATACTTTCCGTTACCTATGCGGAAATTCATGATCTGACAGCATAAACCTTTGATTATAATTTGATACGAGGTCAGCTTAAGCATTTGGCATCCTACTGTCGCATCATGTAGAACCTGTGGAACATTTGTTGGCCCTCTTCAACTCTTGTGGCATCGCCTCACATGCAATGGAACGAATTCATGTTTGAATTCTAAAGCACCCACAAATACAATCCCCAGTTCTGCAACACAAAATTCACCAAAACACATCAATAACACTGTAAACGACGAAGAAATAGAGCATATGACTTGCAATGCCCAACTGGAGAAGTTGAAGAAAAACCAATGTGATAGAAAGATGGAAGAATTGAAAGAATTGCAACCTAGTTCCGCTTTCGTGGGTCTTGATCCTTTAGAGGATTTGAACACTAAGCATTGTCGAAGCCAAGTCAATGACGAAGATGGTGATAATTTGCAAAATCCAATCGAAGGTACGCACCATGCCGTATGCGATTTTAATGAGCATGATTTAATTCCTTATCTTAGAGTCCATTCACAACATATTCGAGGTATTCTGTTTTAAAACAATTTTTGATCATTTTTACGTTGAACTCAATTTGTAATGTGTTATTATATAGGAGAATCAATGGGCAAGGTTTCGTTGCCTCCAGCAGAGTCGCTCGAGTCTCACCTTAGAATGGATGGATCTGATTACTGCAGAGAAGATCTTGGATTTTATGAGTTTCCTTACATCCTACTAGAAGACGGTGCCCAATTCTTACCCTCAGCTGATAATGTTAACTGCAATTTATATCACTATGAGAAAATTACCGAGAAAGGATCAGATTCGAATAAGATAGACGATATTGCCATGAAACAGCTTTCTCATAACGCGAAGGAACGACAGAGGCGGAAAAAGTTGAATGCCCTTTAGGCAAAGCTTCACTGCTTAATTCCACATTCCAGTATTAATATGAAGGTAAACCATACAATATCTCCTTGCAAATGATTTTGAGTCTTAAATGGGTTTGCGCTGCTTACTATTGTTTCTCTTCGTAAACAAGAGTTGAATGTATTCTTCTCAATTTGCATAAACAAATTAACAATCCCGCCATTGTATGTGGGGCATTAAAGTTCATTTCTCAACTACGAGAAGAGGTCCACGCTCTTTCCAGGCAACGGGACAAGTTGTTGACTCCAAGGAGAATCTCTGAACAGGATTTAAAGGCAATTACTGGCGTTCATACATCCCAAATTCTGATAAATGAAATAGAGTTCAGTAGATTCCCAAGTGCAATTTGTACTGATGTCAACATTTCTGCAGCGGGACCGGCGCTATTAGTCATAGTTTAGACAGGACATGTAGCTCCAAGATGGTAAAAAAAGACTGCCGACTGCCAGCGAAAACACTGCCAACTGCCAACTAACGAAATGGAGATTGAGTCGTACCCAAAGACAATTATTATATATACGTGACAATTTTAAAAAATTTTAAATTTTATTTTATTTTATTATTATTTTTAAAACAAATGCCACATCTCACCAGGGGTATTTAGTCAAATCAAACTCATTTACCAATCATAAAAAAATAATATGAAATTTAGAAAAATTTTATTCATTTAAAAAAAATCAAGTTAATAAACAAAATAATGTAAACTTTGGGAAACTAGTGAAAATTTTAGTTTAAAATTATAAATTTGGGCGACCAAGTGATCGCTATATAACCTGCGGGAGGCAGGTATAATAAAGTCCTATAGTCAAACTGACATGAAGCAAGATTCCTTGTGGCGTTTTCTAAATAGTTGTGAATTTCGAGGTTAAGCGGTCAACTCCTCCGTCCAATCCGCCATTCGCTGAGCGGTACTGGGCTACATTCTTCTCTTTTTATATAGTAATCAGCGATTCTTGGGTAGTCCGGCCCACTAAAATTTAGTTTTTCCAGTTATTTGAGACACATTTCATAAAAAAATATTTCAAAATTTTGGAGACACATTTCATAAAAGATATTTCAAAACTTCTGATGGCACATATCAAAATTTGTATTTGTTTAAGTTCACTTCTGCACAATCTCGCAGTTTGAAAGCTTTAAAATCTCATCAGGGATTGCACTGAAATTACATCCCCGAATATTGACATGCTTCAATTTTTTGAGTTGTCCTATTTGAGAAGGCAACGATTTTAGATTTTTACAGAAGTCAAGATACAAGAATTGAAGATTTGAAAGATTACCGATCTCTTCAGATATACGTTCAATCTTAGTCCAACCCAAAGAGAGCCACTCAAGTTGTGTCAATTGCCACAATGATGTTGGCAATGATCGTATGGCTACGCCATAAAGTCCCAATACCTTCAGAGAGCTGAGGTTGAGCAAAAAAACTTCTGGAATTTCTGTCAATTTATCATTTCCTCCCAACTGTAGAGATACTAGTTTGGGACAGTTCAATTCCTTTGCCGGCAAAGACGTAATATCATTGCCCAAAACTGATATTCGTTTGCAGTTATCCGAAGCTGGGATGTCGGGGAATAGTTGAAGACTCTGAGCTGCCCTCAATACACTATTCTCCTCATTCTCTCCAATATAAATTGCCATGTCGTGAATAACATCGTGAACTCTAATGACACCATCTCTCACCTGGAATAAGGAACGATTTTCAAGTAACTTGACATAGATGAGACCGGTTTTTAATAAATAGTCATACTCCGCATCGTCTTTGGTCTTCACCAGGCCTGCTGCGATCCACCCTTGCACCAGCAGCTCCACCAGAATTGCAGCATCTTCACCCGCTATGGCACAGGAAAGAAAGCAGTTTTTCAAATTAGCATCCGGCAAACTATCGTAGCTCCATCTCAATCGCTGATACAATTCTCTATCAATTCGAGGATGAGTAATTGGAAAATTTAAATCCACTTTTTGCATCTGCTTTAAAGCAAGCTTCCACTCATCTACAGCCGTGTTGCCCATCATTGTTGACGCTATTACCTTTATCGCCAACGGCAAACCTTTACACTCCTCGGCCACTTGTCGCGCAATATTCTCTATATCCTCCGGAACATGGCCGTCTTCGAAAGCTACTTTCCAAAACAACTCCCACGCCTCCTCTCTTCGTAAGGGCTCAATTTCCATGAACTGTTTTGCATTCATGTCTCGAATCAGATCTCTATTTCGAGTTGTGAATACAAGTTTGCTCCCTTTTTCCTCCGCAAATTCCACGCCCAATTCTTTCAGAGCTACTGTGTTCCACATGTCGTCTAAAACCAAAAGGAATTTCTTGGTCTTCATATATGCAGACAACTTTATCTTCCGCATATCAGGGGAACAGTTGGCCAGATCTAAATTAATTGCAGAAGCAATATCATTTTGCATCTGCAAAATTGTAAATTGAGCAACTGTAACCCAAATTACATGATCAAAAACGTGACTAACCTTGTACGTGTTGTAGACTCTTTTGAGTAATGTTGTTTTTCCCACGCCACCCATGCCGTACACACCAATTATGTGAACATGGGGAGCTTCTGAAACCCAGCTCTGTAGCTTGGTCTCAGCAGATTTAATATCGAACCCGACCAATCCGGTGTCGGGTTCGTCCTGAAGTAGCACGTCTGCCTGTTGTGGTGTGGCCGACGCAATCTGTTGAGCACTGCAAAACACAGAGAAGTCGGTTCTAAGCTGATTAAAAAGCCCATCAATAGTTGTGTTCCACTCTCGGATTTGTGTAGAAACTTTGGGGTGGTTGCAAAGGAACCAGTCAATACACTGTTGAGGGCGTTGTGAGCGATGGATCAACTCTCTGGCCTTTCCAACTTCACGTTGCATCCTTAGCAAACAATTTTTCAGAGAATCCGGCGGCTCCCTCTGGTGATCTTGGAAGTGAGAGCTAATATCAAGCAAGAGGCTCTTCAAACGATTCAACTGCTCTTCCAAAAGCTGATGGTTGTCATCGAAGTGAATAACATCGTCTATTTGGTGGATGAGTTGTTGGTAAAGTGGAATTAAAATAGCGCTGCTAATGTTGCCTGCGGCTCCGGTTACAATATCCATTTATTGTGCTAACAGCAGCAAGTGAGATCAAAACAGAATAGCAGATGAGTTGATTGCGCTAACAGCAGCAAGTGAGATCAGAGCAGAATAGCAGATGAAATTAGAGTGGAATATATAGAAGAGAGTATGCATATAAAAATAACAGCTGGCCAGATTATGAATCATGCAATGAAATTAGAGCGGAATATATAGAAGAGAGTATGAACATAAAAATACCAGCCGGCCAGATTATGAATCATGCAATGAAATTAGAGCGTAATATATAGAAGAGAGTATGAACATAAAAATACGAGCCGGCCAGATTATGAATCATGCAATGAAATTAGAGCGGAATATATAGAAGAGAGTATGAACATAAAAATACGAGCCGGCCAAATTATGAATCATGCGCCGAAGGGAACTTGATGTAACATCGATCTGATCGAAGTGACGATCATCATCCTATTCCAATAGATTATGGTATCAAAGCCGCCAATCTCATTCATTAATGTCTTAGATGAAGTCATTTCTACCAGCTTATTCTATCACGTTGTTTACCCTTAATTTTTTAGTCCCAAAAGTACAAGTATAAGGTGATCATTCATTACTTATTCACACGCAATTGGAATTACATTAATTGTAATATTTAAAATGATATATTTTCTAAATATATGTATAAATGTGAAAAATATATATTAATATTTTTGAGAAGCTAAATGTTTTATTTATTTATTTATTTTATAAATTATGTATATTAATTTTTTATTTACTTTTATAATTTAGACTTCAAGTTAATTGCCAAATAACTACTATTACAAAATTATTAAGAAAGAATTTTTAAATTCTGATACTATTATTTATTTATCTTGTATATAGTTGATGTATTATTTATTTATTTTTATTTTAGAATTATCTATATTAATTTTTTGTTTATTTTATTAATATATGACAAATGATATGACCTATCTTTTTTAATTTTTATTATAAAGTTGCTTTGTTTTTTAAAAATAATTTATTAATTTTATATATGTGTGTGAAGGATATGTTAATTACAATAAAAATATGAAAAACAATAATATATTGATTAGGTAGAATTTGAGAGAAACAATAGTATAGTATTTTTCAACCGAAAACAATAGTATAGTATATTGATTAGGTGGAATTTGAGAAATACATGGACAACCTATTATAATATAGTGTAAAAATATCAAATGTAGAAAATCAAATAAGTTTGAGGACTATATAAATTTTATTTATGGAAAATGGGTGTAACTCAGAGACAAAAGAACCTATTGACATTGAAGTAAAGCTAAACTAAAAAACCTCGAGAGTAAGTCCATTCTAAGCATAGTTAGTCATCATTAAGAATGATAACCATGGGAGGGGTGCACCATTTCATCTTCTGGTCATCTTCTTTCATTCCACGTAACTCTCTAGGCTAGGCTGAGGAGGTTTGGGATGGTACCCCTCTGAGACTCCTTAGCCAACTTAAGAATTTTCTGGTAAGCTCTCAAATTGGGGCATTAAGCTTAGCATCAAAGTCCATCTGATCCTTGGCCATACCACATAACCACCATTCAATCTAGCCCATGCAAGAATCAAATTGAATCCTTGAGTATTGTCCATTTATTAGTATACCAAAGCAAATTTATATGTACCTCATTTGCCTATTAAGAGTTGAGCCAAAGTCCTCCACTTTCTGTAATTCTTTTTAAGAGTTGAGTCAAAGTCGACCACTTTCTGTAATTCTTTTTATTATTATTATGTTTAATCTAATAAATCAACTATAATTGTAAGGATCCCTATATTCGGTGCTACCAACTAATAATCATTTAGATTTATCATCTAATATAAGGAACTAACTTCTCATATAATATGGTAACCAAATAAATATCATTTTCTTAACTTTTGAATTGACTCGTTCATCTAAGTTGGTAAATAAATATTTTTAACTTTCATTAGTTTGGATATAAGAAAAATCATTTAATAACATAGAGTATTAGTTATAACAATTAAAATAGAACATCTCTATATAAATGTTAATAATAATGAAAAGAAATAGTAAATGTAGTTTGATGAAAATCTCAATCTAGGAATTAAAATACATTTTTTAATTATATTTAAAAAAAATTACATTTTCAACAAAAAAAAACTATACTTTTGTTATTTAAAATACTTGAATAAAAAAGTACATTTTAATCAAAAAGTATATCTTTATAAGTGTTTATCGTTGTTCATGAAAGAACAAAGTATCCAAACATACTTACACTTAAACTTTACAAAAACAAGAAAAGGATCTTATCAAGTTGCTTTTTGATAAACTAAGATCCAATAATTGACTAACAAAATCCAAGACACCTTCAAAGGCGACGGGCTAAGAAGATTGAACCAGGAAAATATTGTAAGACCCACTATCAACCAGTGTAGAGTTTTCAAACTCTTCCCACCAGATAACAGCCTCCTTCTCCAAAAGGGCTTCTTTTGAAAGAACATTAGCCTCCTTATTCAATTCTTTGTATATGTGCACTACTTCAACAGAAATAAAAAAGGAAAGTAAGGATTTTGGACGCCTACACCAGTTGATCAAGGGTAAAACCCGTAGATTTTAATTTCCCAATTCCCATTGAACAAGAACCTGTGAGTCACCAATTTTTTTTATAGAATCAATCCCAAAGATTGTAGCCACCTTGCAAAGACACCACAAGGCTATCAATTCAGCCTTAGTATTTGAACCTTGTCCACAGTTCATTTTTATCTTATAGGAGTGATCAACGTTTAATTTAAGAAGTATTCCTGCAACACATAATCCATTTTGGGAAGCACCATCAAAATATCCTATAGCAACCAATTCCACATAAATATCTTGTAATTGATAATTTTTTGGAGCTTAACTTTTTAGTAATGCAATCATTGTATAAACCCACAATCCACCTGCAACAGACATTTATATTTAATTTCTTATCTTCAAATATGAGGTCATTCCTTGTCTTTCAGACACCCCAGTAAATAACAGCAAGACGAGTTTGATGTTCAAGTACCTCATTAAACCAACAGTAAAAATTATGATCAAATGGAAGTGTTCCCCAAAACTGGGAAATGTTAAGGGATCTGCATACTAAAGAACATAATTGTTTAGTGAAGTGACAAGGGAAAAAAATGAGCTCCACTATTTCCTCCTGTTCCATACAAATAACACATCATGTTGGAATAATCATACATCTGCATTTAAACTTATCCAAAGTTTTAAAGCAATTTTCCAAAGCAAACCAATCCAAACATTTGATTTTAAGTTGCAATTGCCACTTCTACAATTTCTGAAACCACCATGTTGGAACAGTCACAATGTGTTCCTAAACAATCACCCAGTAAGCAGTCTTTACAATAATATGACCCGTGGAAGCATTGGGATTGCAGTGAACGTATCCGTTCACTAAGTTAAGAAACGAATCTGTCTTCCATATTTGAGATAAATGATAATAATGTATTGATTGATAAATGGATGATATACTACAATGATGGCCCTACCTTAAATATGACTCGGGAATTTGATGTTGAGGAGATGCCTCATTTCATAACCTAACTTTAGTTAACTTAATTATTATCTTATTTATGTTTGTAGCATTGCCACTCTCTTAAAAAGGCTTTGTCCTCAAAGCCTTATAATTTTGGCGCATTGTTCTTTGTGATGTCATGGCTGACGACACATGTCGATACGAACTGCTAAGTGTAGAGCATAACTTTCGATATGTGTATGGGTCAATCCATCCCAAATTGATTTGTTGCTGACTGTTGGGATTCCCCATTGATCGGTCAGTAAGAGCTTTGATCACATTAGTACCATCGTCTTTCGACATTTCCCACTTTTCAGAATAGCGGTTTTTATGGTTGGGGTGTTGATAGGGAATTTTCACAAT
This sequence comes from Larix kaempferi, assembly GCA_027924585.1. Taxonomy (NCBI): domain Eukaryota; kingdom Viridiplantae; phylum Streptophyta; class Pinopsida; order Pinales; family Pinaceae; genus Larix; species Larix kaempferi. The sequence goes on from BSBM01000255.1 coordinate 7,898,578, forward strand.
GTCATTTTCTTTTACGAGTGTCGTCTTTTGAGCATTGATCTGAGCTGGGAGTTTTATTTTCGTCTCTTGAGGTTTTAAGGTTTCATTTTGTATCTTTTCCAACTTGTTTCCTAACTGCCTGTTATCATTTTGAAACTTCTTGATCAATTCGACCTGCGATTTTCTGTCATCTTCACACTTCTTAAGTTGTTCCTTAAGATCTTCATTATGACTTCTGATGCAGCTATTTTCTTCCTACTTGTCTAGAAGTTTTCCTTCAATGTCTTTCGTAGATGGTTCTGTCTTCCGACTATTTTTCAGTTTCTTAATTTTTGTGATTAGTGTCTTGTTATGATTTCTTAATCTGAAAATTTCTTCGGAATTGTTGGATAGTGTTTTATTACTCTTTGCGATCTCCAGTTTGTGTGCCTTTTTAGAGTCGTCATTTTGTTGTTGAAGAACTTTTATCTATTGTTGACATTGGCCGATCTTTGATTCTTGACTTTCTAATTTATGTTGTATCTGAGTTAGTTCTTCATCTTTGTCGCTAACGATTTTGTTCAAGCGTATTATTTCTGCTTCGTAATTATTTATTTCCTTCTTTATATCTTGATTTCCTAACCTCTGATTGAATTCACTTTCGGCTTTTAATTCATCAATTTGCACATACAATTTTTCTATAGGCTTTTCCTGGTCAGAGATTTTTATTTCATTGCACCTTTCTTGTAATTCAATTCTTATTTCTGAACTGTTATTTATGTCGCGCAATTTTCATTGTCTTTTTGATAATGTTTTAACGTGGCTTCTAATTCCTCTATTTGTAGTCGCAAACCGGATTCCATGTTCTTCGACTTCTTCAGTGATGGATGCTCGTTCTGGACTATAGATGGCCTTTGACTTCTTTGATGAGTCTCCCTTTGATTTTGACGTTTTTGATGATAGATAGCTTCAGATGATTTTGACAAAGTCTTCCTTTGTCTTTGACTTTGACGATAGATGGACTTTTTTTTTTTTTTGATGATAACTAGTCTTCTTCAATTTTTGTCTTTTTTTTCTTTTCTTTTGACTTGATTTTTTTTTTTAATACAGTATTCACTTTTTAAATTAAAAAATATTTTCTTAATATAATTTTAATATTTCCTTTATACTTTCTCTTCCCTTAACATTAGGAAAAAGTATTTTCTTAATATAATTTTAATATTTCCTTTATACTTTTTCTTCCCTTAAGATTAGGATTTGAGAAAATGTTTTAAATAGGATTACTTAGGATCCAACGAAATATCTTAAAGTTTTTAAACCTTTTGAAAGATGACTTCAAACCTTTCACTCTAGGTTTCTCGTTAATCTTTTGAATTCCTTCCACTCTTTTGAATTTGATTTAAAAACCTTTGGTAACTTTTTATTTTCACCAATTTAGGAAAGTAATTTTATAATACTTAATTCTATAATGCTTCAACCTTTTCGTGTTCTTTCACTAAACAAAAGATGAATATGTATATTTTTTAAAACGGTGCTTCTACGAGTGACTGTTCTCACAAGTCACGACTTCTTTACTTGAATGAACCATAGAACGAAACCTAATGGTAAGGTGCTTGTACGGTAGTCACTCCACAGCGGAAATGACTCCACGAGCTATGGTTGGTAGCGAATTTGTGACTGAATTTTTTTATTTGAGACAGCTACAACAATATGACTGACACCATAGAATTAATAATATCTGCAACAATTTATATCAAATGCATTTCCACGGTGGTAGTGAAGGCGACAAATTCTATTTGAAAGCTTCTATTATGTGAGTTGTTTTTATTCCCCTTTTCAGACTGTTCTGTTTTGCTTTTCGAATTTGCAGTGAAATTTTTTTTCCTTTCACAGGAATTTCTGAGTGATCTTTTTTTTTCCTTTTACAGGAATTTTTGATTTAGAGACACTTAAAGGAGTAATTTTTCTTCAACAGATTGATCTTGTTTTTACTAGACAATAGGTCACGAGCATCAGTAAATGGCAGAACTTGCAGCGAAATACTTCTCCGAAGATTTCAAATTGCGGCTCTGGTTATTTTTACTGTCGGATTTTCGTTGCAGCCGAGCGATTTTTTTTTCTTCGACGAAAATTCTGAAATTTTAGAGGCCAAAAGCCTGAATGTGGTGAATGTGGTCAAAGACCCATTTAGATTTTTGGTCAAAAAGCTTGTAAATCAGAGAAACTCTGAAATATTTTTGGCCAATAGTCGGAATCAGAATGGCTCTGATACGAAATGCAATGAACGTATCCATTCACTAAGTTAAGAAACGAATCCGTCTTCCATATTTGAGATAAATGTTAATAATGTATTGATTGATAAATGGATGATATGCTACAATGATGGCCCTGCCTTAAATATGGCTTGGGCATTTGATCTTGAGGAGACGCCTCATTTCATAACCTAACTTTAGTTAACTTAATTATTAATTATTTAATTATTATCTTATTTATGTTCGTAGCAGGGATACCAAATGAGAGAGTCCTTTTCCAAACTAAGTCCGAGACTTTTTGAATTAAGCTTCACAATGCGATTGTTCCATTCATCTACCCATCTATTTCCTAATATGAGATCTGAAGCAGTCAACCAATATGAACTTTGAATGAGGATGCCAACATTGTTTTTTGATATGTGCTAATGTAAGGAAGCCCAACTCTGCCAAGTATTGTAGAAGATAGGAGGACAAATAAAAGTTTTGTTCCATTCAAATGATTGGATCTATGCCAACAAAACATTTTCCCCATCACCTAATTTCCAAGATAAGCCCCTACCAAGCCAAGAGTAAGATTTAATAAAACCTGCCCAAAATTTGGGGAGTTCCTATATGTCTTAATTGGATTTCTTATCCAAGCCAATATATTCTTTTGATATATTTAGCATGTATCACTTCAATCCATAGACCCTTACCAAAGAGTCGATGCCAAAAGTTCTTCAAACATAAAGCTGTATTGAACCAATAAATTTTTTTGATGTCCCAACCACCCCAACATTTTGGAATAGATAATCTTTCCCATTTAGCCATCTGAAGTTTCTGATTGTCAACATTTCCATACCATAAGAACCTAAAAATTAACCTCTTGATCCTATGTAAAATAGTCTTTGGTACATGTGCCAGAGACAAGGGTCAGTGCAAGCTAATGAGGGTCACTTTTGGCACGTTAGATGCAATAGAAAACTGAAAAAGCAGGCATCCCTCAACTTACTTGGATTTTTTGATTTACTTACGGAAAATATCTTGCATTGAGTAAAAAAGATGAAATGTAGGAAATTGAATCACGTTTCTGAATATATAACTTTTATGTATTGAAAATTTGCATAGCTATGTCAAGTTTCAGTTTTCCTAACAGACACTTTTTATTTTTCAGGCAAATGATAATGTATATGTTTTTGTGGGTAGAGCCTTTGAGGGCCTAAATGATGGAATCAAGCTACAAAAATCGGCATGCATGTAGAGAACACATAGCACTTGTGCGCCATTATTTTTCGAAAATTAAATTAGTAATTTTATAATCTTTTTATAATTGTCTAAGTGATCAAACCTCAAAAATAGTACATCTTTTGTGGGTAGAGCCTTTGAAGGTCTTAATGCAAAAATCTTGAAATGGGTTTTTCATAGAACGTGGAGGTTAGTGTCCTCTTGTGCACCATACAATTTTTTTTTGAAATGATTGAGAATTGAAAAAGTTATGGAAGAAACACTAACAATGTGTTTCACGAGTTAAGGAGGTAGGACAGAAAAGAAATTGAAAGAAAATAGGAAAAATTAATATTTCAAAATAAAAGTTACATATTTGGAATCTGCAGAAAAAATGCTATTTGTGTCTAAGATTTCGTCAAAAATAACTCTGTGTAGCATATTGTAACGAGTGGCTAAGCACAGGCTTCTCCAGAAACTGGAAGAAATACCCAATTAGCTTTGGTTTTTCATTAACATAGCACAGGTTTGGAATTACCGAAGAAAACTCCAAAGCATACACATAGGATTATTGTTGACATGTGAGCATGTGACTCGGCCTGTTTAAATTCAAAAATATTGCCGCGCTTTTAGATTTAAATAACGCGTACGCGTTATATAACTAAATAACGCGTGCGCGTTATATCAATAATTAACGCGTACGCGTTATATAACTACATAACACGTACGCGTTATATAGTTACAAAACGCGCTCGCGTTATTCAAATCATAAAATACATGTTTAATACTTGAGAAAGAGGGGGTGTAGAAGTCAAGGGAAATTTTGTTTAATATTTGAGAAGGGGTGGGGAAGGGTCAAGGGAATCTATGGTTAATATTTAATAGGGGTGGGAAAGGGTCAAGGGCTTAGAAGGATGTTGGAAGCTTGAGTGGGGAGAGATGAAGGGAATGAGAACATGATGGGCTACAGGGGGTGAAGGGAAGTGGAGCTTGAGAGCACTATTAGGAGTAGAATAGGTTTTGAAGAGGTATAGGGTTAGAAGTTGAAAGTGAGACTTGAGTGACAAGGGGGATGTGAGAGAGAAATAAAGAATACAAGGGGGGGAGAGACATAGAGCGAGGGAGGGAGAGGGACAATGGGGAGGAATGGATTTGGAGGGAGTGAGAGATAGATGGGGATAGAACGAAATAAGAGATAGGAAGGGAGGGACAGAAAGTGTTGGTGGGAGACATGCAGAGAGTGGTGGCGATGGAGAGAGAGGGAGTGATGGAGAGATTGGGATAGGTTGAGGGAAAGATGAGGGAGGGATAGAAGGTGAGAGACAGGCGATGAGAGAGGGAGGGAGAGAAGGTAGGGTGAGGGATGGAGGGAGAAAGTTGGAGATAGATATGGATGGAGGGGGTATGGGTTTGAGAATGGAAAGTGACATAATGTGTGTGTATGTGTGTGTGTTTGAGAGAGAGAGAGAGAGACAGAGAGAGAGACAGAGAGAGAGAGAGAGAGAGAGAGAGAGAGATTGATGGTTGGGGAGAGAGAGACTAGAGGGAGTTGTGAGCATCATATTCTCCATCAGCATCATATTCTTCATCATCATCATCTTCATGACCATCATCGTCATCATCAACATCTTCATCATCATCACCATCATCATCATCATCATCATATTCCTCATCAAATCAAAATCTCCATCATCATTATCATCATCATGATCATCATCTAAACATCACCATCACCATCATCCTCAACATCTTCATCATCATCACCATCACCATCATCATCAAAATCTTCATCGTCATCACCATCACCATCACCATCACCATATTCATCATCATTGTCATCTCTAGGTTCCCCATCAACATCAACATCTCCATCATCATCATCTTCTTCATCATCATCATCTTCATCACCATCATCATCATCATCAACATCTTCATCATCATCACCATCATCATCATCATCATTATCTTCCTTGAATCAGATCAACATATCCATCATGTCACCATCATCTTCTGAACATCATCATCTAAACATCACCATCACCATCACCATCATCATCATCATCTTCATCATCATTACCATCACCATCATCATCAACATCTTCATTGTCATCACCATCATCATCATCATCATCATTGGCATTTGTAGGTTCCTCATCAACATCTCCATCATTATCATCTTCTCCATCATCATCATCTTCATCACCATCATCATCAGCATCAACATCTTCATCATCATCACCATAATCATCATCTTCATCGTCATCAGGTCAACATCTCCATCATCATCATCTTCTTCATCATCTTCACCATCATCATCATCATCATCATCTTCATCGCCATCTCCATCATCTCCATCATATCCATCATCATCACCATCACCATCATCATCATCTTCATGACCATAAACATCTTCATCATCATTGTCATCTCCCCCTTCCTCATCAACATCTCCATCATCATCATCATCATCATCATCATCACCATCTGAACATCACCATCACCATCATCGTCAACATCTTCATCATCATCATCATCATCATCAGCATCATCATCAGCATCAGCATCATCATCAAAATCTTCATCGTCATCACCATCACCATCTTCATCATCATTGTCATCTCTAGGTTCCCCATCAACACATCTCCATCATCGTCATCTTCTTCATCATCATCATCTTCATCACCATCATCATCGTCATCTTCTTCATCATCATCATCTTCATCACCATCATCATCGTCATCAACATCTTCATCATCATCACCACCATCATCATCATCATCTTCCTCATCAGATCAACATCTCCATCATGTCACCATCATCTTCATCTTCATCATCATCATCATCATCATCATCATCATTACCAACACCATCATCATCAACATCTTTATCGTCATCACCATCATCATTGGCATCTGTAGGTTCCTCATCAACATCTCCATCATCGTCATCATTGGCATCTGCAGGTTCCTCATCAACATATCCATCATCGTCATTTTCTCCATCATCATCACCATCATCACCATCATGATCTTCTGAACATCATCATGATCATCATCTAAACATCACCATCACCATCATCGTCAACATCTTCATCATCATCGCCATCAGCATCATCATCAAAATCTTCATCGTCATCACCGTCACCATCTTCATCATCATTGTCATCTCTAGGTTCCCCATCAACACATCTCCATCATCATCATCTTCTTCATCATCATCATCTTCATCACCATCATCATCGTCATCAACATCTTCATCATCATCACCATCATCATCATCATCATCTTCCTCATCAGATCAACATCTCCATCATGTCACCATCATCTTCGTCATCATCATCATCATCATCATTACCAGCACCATCATCATCAACATCTTCATCGTCATCACCATCATCATTGGCATCTGTAGGTTCCTCATCAACATCTCCATCATCATCATCATTGGCATCTGCAGGTTCCTCATCAACATATCCATCATTGTCATTTTCTCCATCATCATCACCATCATCACCATCATGATCTTCTGAACATCATCATGATCATCATCTCAACATCACCATCACCATCATCGTCAACATCTTCATCATCATCGCCATCAGCATCATCATCAAAATCTTCATCGTCATCACCATCACCATCACCATCACCATCACCATCTTCATCATCATTGTCATCTCTAGGTTCCCCATCAACACAACATCTCCATCATCATCATCTTCTTCATCATCATCATCTTCATCTCCATCATCGTCCTCATCAACATGATCTTCATCATCATCACCATCATCACCATCATCATCATCATCTTCCTCATCAGATCAACATCTCCATCATGTCACCATCATCTTCATCACCATCATCATCACCATCATCATCAACATCAACATCTTCATCATCATCACCATCATCTTCATCAACATTATCATCTTTATCATCTTCATCTGCATCATGATCATCTTCATTGTCATCACCCTCCTCCTCCTCATCATCTTTATCATCTTCATCTACATCATGATCATCTTCATTGTCATCACCCTCCTCCTCCTCATCATCTTGTGCACTTATGCACTTAGGGATTAATATTTAGAAGAGGGTCTAAAGGCCTTTATGGGGGAGGGGCTCTAGGAACAAGGTAAGACAGAGAGGGCAGGGGGGAGGGATAAAGGCGTAGAGGGTTAGTGATTAAGGGAGAAGAAGGGAGAGAGTGCTATAGGGAGGGATAATGACGAAGATAAAGAGAAGGTGGAGAGATGGAGAGTGGGGTGGTAGAGACATGGCTGAAGGGAGAGAAAGAAACATGAAAGAAACATGTAGGGAGAATGAGGGACACATATTTAGAAAGAGATAGGGGGTATCTAGGGATTATTGGGAGAGAGCTAGGGGGTATTAAACCATACAAAACATTTGTTTTGTATGCAATCATATAAATTATTAGTTTTCTTTGATTTTGTTCGTTGCCCTAGCCGTGCACCTAACCTATTTATTGTGCTTGACTATATCGCGTTCGCGTTTTTTAACTACATATCGCGCACGCGTTTTATATTTATATAACGCGTACGCGTTTTGGAACTCCAGAAATAATGGACTGTTGCTGTCCGAGAGCAACTTCACTCTGTCCGAACGAAAGCAACAATCCCGCGATTTTTCAAACAGCACGAGCCCGCGTCTGAAAATTTTCACATTCTACACCAACTCCATCATTTTTTTTTATGCAGGTGCAGCATTGAGGACATCTTTCATGGTTGCTCACTGTGGTGTTGGGTTATATGGCCATATTTGAAGAAAATAATTAGCAAGCTTGAAGAATCTCCAATTGAAGAACACCAAAGATAAGGCCTTTGAAAGATTCATTTTGCCTATATTTGAGGAGCACACAAGGTAAGATATCAAGCTTCAAGACCAACAAGGAAGAACTTCCATTTGCTTATTATTGAAGAGCTTGTAATTGAGGAGCAACAAAAACAAACTATATTGAATTGATCATTGTGGTGATGGGGAATGCACGTAACCGAGTAAACAAATCCACAAGGAAGAAGAGACCTCAAGAAGTCATTGAAGAAGAGAAAGAAAAGAAAAGAATATACATGATGAATCGGAGGCTTTCTTTGGAAACTAATCCAAATCCAATTGTAGAGGATACCATGGTTCATCCTATTAATCCACGACAAGAGGGACCTTCAATTTCCACAATAGTTGTTGAACAAGCACCCCATGGAAGTAATCAAGAAGCAAAACGTAGGTGCTCATTAGGGGATGTTTCAATTCCCACTTCAAGTCAAAGTGATAAGTTACCATCTCAAGATGAAGCTCACGAAGAAACACACAATTTGCTATCCGGATGTGGTTATACAAGCGATGAAGTCAGAGAGGCGTTGGACATTTTGCCTACTGTTGAAGAAGAGAATGTTATCCACACCATCGATGAGGATGTTGGACTTCCACAAGGGGATGTTGGACTTCCACAGACCATGGATGAGGATGTTGGACTTCCACCATCCAACTACCAGGAAGAGAATGAAGGACACCAAGCTACTACTGAAACGCCAGAGCGTCTTGGTGATGCGCTACATGGTACAATTCCAACCCCCTTACCTCCATTAGCAAGCACACGTCGAAGAACTCCGAAGCGTATACAAGTTGATGAAAGACTTATGAATTCCATTGAAGGTACGCTATCTAAACGTAGTATTGCTTATCAAACTCAACAGATACTTGATAAATATTTTGTTTCTAAATGTGATGGAGATAAATGTAGATTATTTTTATCATTGTTAAAATCTAGGAGCATGAATGTTGTTAGGAAAAAGTTAGGGATAAAGATGATAAAGAATTCTGAACCAAGTTCTCATATAGTTAAAAGCCTAGTAGATGCATTTGGTAAAATTGGTAAGAACACACGTTCAAAGGACCGCAATGCTGCTCGTCGTGTGTTGTCACAATCAATTGCAGATAAGAACACCAGGGCCCTTCGTATTCTCAGGCCTACATCGAAACTAGTTAATTTGAATGTAAAAACCCTCCGTAGGTATTCTATTAGAAGAGAACATCTTGACACAACCGATCAGACAGATTTTTGGGCCTTTGTTGGTCGGTTGCCACGTCGTGACATGAAGCTAGTTGATGCAGTAAAGGGACTAGTGCATAGTTTTTGGCATGATCACACAAGGCCTTCTTCAAACCGAAAGGATGTACTAAAACTAAGAAGGGGTTCAAAGGATCGTGAGCCACATACTAAGCATCTTCTTGATATAACACAGACAGAGCTTTATGAAAAATTTAAGATTGAGCATAGACAATTGAACTTGGGGCAAAGATCTTTTGAGAAATGTAAGCCATGGTATGTTAGAATAAATACTCTTCGTAACACTTGTTGTTGTAGATACCATGTAGAATATGAATATTACTATGAAACATTTTTGTACATTCGTCGTGTGTTGCATACTAACATTGTGCAGGATTGCTCCATGACAATACCACCGACTTCATCAAGAGAATTCATTCATAGCATCATGTGCAATAGGCCCGAGGGGAAAACATACTATGCAAAATCTTGTTTGGATGGAACATGCTCCAACTGTGCTGGAATGGCATTATTGAGCCAATGTATGCACGAGAATGGAGACAGTGAATTTGGGAAAATGGTTACAGACATGAAAAGTTTCAAATATATCAACTATGAAATAGTCCCAGGGAAAGAAAGCAAAAAAATACAATTGGTGACATCTCAGGTATGCATTTATATCTATAAAATTATGTTGTAACGGTTACATTTCAATCCTTACTTACAACAAAAAACTGACATTGAGATCATTTTGTGTCACCAGGTACAAGTTAGTGACTTCATCAAGGAATTTATTGAAAAGACACATCAATATGTTCAGCATGTCCACGTGGCACGATGGCAGGATGAGAAGTTTAGAATATGCAGAGATACATTTCCCCTTGGTACTATACTTTCAGTTGTTGATTTTGCCGAGAACTACACTCTGCAACCTCAAAATGAGATCCAAAGTCAGTATTATCACTCTGAGCAGGTTTCCTTGATGGTCCATATCACATACAGGCATGGCCCAAATAGCACTGAAGAGCAAAGAGAAATTCTGAAGGAATATCACTTCTACATAAGTGATGATAGGTGCCACGACTTCCACTATGTACGTCATTGCTTCATCATGTTCTATGATCACTTGAAGGGAAGGAACATACAGATGGACCGACACTGGATTTGGTCTGATGGGTGTGCTGGTCAGTTCAAAAATGCAGGCATATTTCAGTGGTTGTGTTCATTGCATAAAAACTACAAAGTGCCACATATGTGGAACTATTTTGAGACTGGGCATGGTAAAGGAGAGCATGATGGAGCCGGAGCATGTGTCAAAACAGCCCTACGAAGAGAGGAATTGAAAGTATCTACAGAATCTACTATTCTAAATGCTCAATCTATAGTCAGGTGGTGCACGTCAGTAATGGGAGAGGAATCAACTATGCGAGTAGAATCCACAAGAAAGAGACATGTGGAGAGATTTTTTTGGGAGGTGGTAGACATAGATCGTTCACATGCATGGGAATGCAAGACTGTGCCTGGGACTCGTGGCTTTCATTCGGTTCGAAGCTCTGATAACCCAGTATTTGAAATTTGGACCAGAAAACTTGCTTGTTTTTGCCCGCCTTGTTGTGATGGTGACTGGGATGGGTGTGAATCATTGGATTGGGTTGATGGATGGGATCGCATATCACTTCCACTTGATCAGCGTGCAATTGTTGAGTTAACTCCGTTGGAAGAAGACCAATCATCTATTTCTGCAGATTTTGATCATGTATCAGACCTTGTACAACCCGGTATGATGCATTTCCTTAACATTTTTTGTTTGTTTACGTAGTCTTCAAATGCACATTAATGGACTTGTATCGCACGAAAAATATTTTGATCATATACCTACAATCATATAATGCAGGGCACATATACGCAGTGGTTGCCTCAAAAGATACTGAATGGGGTGATGAATACTGGTTGGCACGCTGTATAGATGGAAAGCAAACCCTCATTGTGTCCATGACTGACGATGAAAACAACCACTTTCCAACTGGTTCTATGGTTGTTAAAGGTGAATACTTGACACGGGACAACAATGGAAGAAAGAAGGGTGGATATGTTTACAGGGATTACAAACCAGGTGCAAGTGTATATCACTTTACCAACTTAATCATTGGCACAAACCTTCAGGTACGAACAATGCCTAGTCGAAATACATCGAAGGTACGCTACTTCTTACCGGATACAGAGCACGAGAGACTAATGGAGACCATCAGTATAAGAGATGATCCGGAGGGCTTGGTTGTATGATAATAGGTGGGATCTAGCATGATGAGGTACGTTACATACTTTTAATACTATACTATTTTCACTATTTGTAATTGAATATTGATATATGCTCAATTTTCACATGTATGTTTCATATGAATATGTCAATTTTGCGTTCTTGATATGCCAAATTTACAAGAGATGGATTAAAATTATATTATGTTCATATGATCAGTAAACCATATATTAATCATGTTTGAGAGGTTGCTTAGCTAACTTTAAGGGCATTTAAGCTCTATGTTAAGCCCAACTAAATCCTTATGAATCACTAGACAATCGAATTGGTTCCTTGAGTAATTCAAATTTCTTTATGTAAAACCATTTTTCATTCATTTTAGTATGAAATCAAGTTTTTAGTATTTTTTTCTCTTTACTGGCTCTATTCTAGTTTCCTTTGAAAAATTGCTCAAAGTATTGTTGTTCTTAGTTTTATGAACCTATTTGTGATCTCTTTCATGTGATCATAAGATTTTACACATCACTGCCGTAACCACTAGACAATTGTACACTATACAACTATGAAAGTCTCTCTTAATCTAGCGACAACCACCTTTTACCCATTTCTATAGAATTTATCTTCTTTAATAATTTTCTAATCCAAATTTTAATAGCTATTACATTTTCACTATACAACTATGAAAGTCTCTAGTGACAACCACCTTTTACCCATTTTTATTATACATCTCTAAGTTATCCACACAAAAACACACACACATATATATAATAATTATTGTGTATTCATAGTCAAAACTAAAAAATATATGGATTAAAGTGGATAAACATTAAACTAAACTAAAATTAAACTAAAATTAAACTAAATTAAATTAAACTAAAAAATATATGGATTAAAGTGGATAAACATTAAACTAAAATTATAATAATTGTGTTTTTTAATCCATTTTTTACATATGATCAGTAAACCCTAAAATTATATTATGTTCATCATGTTGGTTATTGGCTTCACCCAACAAAATTAATTCAATTCATGCTCACTATATTAAACAATACACTTATATTAAATTTAATTCATGTCTTGTTAAATATTTCATAATGAATTAGCTAGTTGAGAGCACCACCTTAGACCAAGCCATCATCATCATGGACCTGCAAAACCCTAGTTTCCAAAGTGTCTAGGCAGGTTTGGGCTAGGAACACTAGCCATACCCGCCCGGTGGATGATTTTCCAAAGTTGACCCCCGTGTGCAAAAATTGCACACTCCCACACTGAGCAAAACCCTAGTTTCAAAGATGGACCTGCAAGGTGACACATGGGCCACCGGGTAGGAGGGGAAGGGCACCCCTGGCACTATCCCGGTGTGCTGAATCCAACGGAGTCGACGGTTCGTCGATCCGAGCCACGGTCTTCATTCTATGGCTCGTCCCGTCTCACTACCAGAAGGCCTTCAGGGACACCTGCTGGATACCTACCGGGGGCATAGAACTCCAACCATGCAACAAAAACGGGTTCCGGGGAGACCTGCAGGTGTGTCTAGACAGGTTCGGGCTAGGAACACTAGCCATACTTGCCCGGTGGATGATTTTCCAAAGTTGACCCCCGTGTGCAAAAATTGCACACTCCCACACTGAGCAAAACCCTAGTTTCCAAGATGGACCTGCAAGGTGACACATGGGCCACCGGGTAGGAGGGGAGGGGCATCCCTGGCACTATCCCGGTGTGCTGAATCCAACGGAGTCGACGGTTCGTCGATCCGAGCCACGGTCTTCATTCTATGGCTCGTCCCGTCTCACTACCAGAAGGCCTTCAGGGACACCTGCTGGATACCTACCGGGGGCATAGAACTCCAACCATGCAACAAAACCGGGTTCTGGGGAGTCCTGCAGGTGTGTCTAGACAGGTTCGGGCTAGGAACACTAGCCATACTTGCCCGGTGGATGATTTTCCAAAGTTGACCCCTGTGTGCAAAAATTGCACACTCCCACACTGAGCAAAACCCTAGTTTACGAAATGAATGCACAATGAAGCCACTGGGCCATGGGGAGACGAGGGAGAGGGCCCCCTAGAGGTAATCGCACGCTAGGAGACCAACGGAGTCGACGGTTCGTCTGTCCGACGTCCGGTTTCCGAGTTATGTCGAGTTGCAAGTCGCATGAAAATGCCGTTCAGGGACACTTGGTGAATTTCCGTCCGGGAGCCAAAAAGCAAACGAAGCAGGAAGATTGCGTGCCGTTGGCTCCTGCAAGTGTGTGTGGGCAATGCCGACGTGGGAACACTGCCGGGAGCCATAAATCCATGATAGTAAATTAATTCATGACAAAAAAAACTGAATTATTCCTTTCAATGGATGTGGTTTTCAATTTCCTATATTGTTAGGTCAATTTGGCACATTCATTGAAAGAAATTGTAGACTTTAATGATGATCACAACAAGTGTGTTTGTTAAAACCTTGTGAAATAGAGCATCAAAAGACCTACATTGTAGGCCATATAATTGTGTTTGTTTACCTTTTGTTTGATGGACCATGCACAATAAGTAATAAAATAATTTTTGAAGTAGGTCATTTCATTTTTCTGATTTTTTCTGTGGTGGTGTTGAAAAAGACCATTGTTCTTATTGATGGGATTTCATGTGCTTATGATTCTTTGGATAATCTGGACACATACAAGGACACCATTATTAGACTAATTCATTATAAACAATTTAATATGAGTAATCTACATAAATGAATTGAAAAATTAACAAAAATAACAAACAACCCATATACCTTGGAATATAACACAAGAGTGACCATGTTAGGCAATCTTACTTATCTACTTACCTATGGTCATCTAAGTAGACCATTTGGATCATGTCTATTACTAATGATCTCCATTAAATTTTCATGTTCACAATGAGGCTTGAAGTATCATACCTTTGATGGGTGCTTCCTTGGCATTGTTTGTAGTTTGAGGTTTGTATCGAAAACTAAGTTTGTAAAGTGGTATATAGATTCACCTAGTCTAATCTTGAAATACATAACCAACCTTCTTCCATGTTTGGTCATCCAGTGTTAGATATTATCCTTTAATAACCATCAAACTGATTACAAGTTGATCACCATTGTCATCTATTAGTGAGACATGAGGGTTTGGTTCGCCTTTAAGGAACATGCCAACAAATAGTGAGTGCCCCATTAATTATCTTTCAGGGAAACCATTGCATATATGTTCATTTTATTCTCAAAAATGAGATTGATGGTGTTTATTCTCATGCAATGTATACAGTTAGGATTAAGACAACTGTATAAATCTATGGAATTATAAATGGAGATATTAATCCAAAAGGAAGCCAATGTTGGCCTTGCCAATCTTTTCTTCCGAATGCAAACGAAATATTAGATTCCATTTTGCTATGTTTCCATGTAAAATATATTTGAAAAAAAACATATATTTGGATTATATGGAAATCCTTCTTACCTTTGACATTGTTTGGGATCTGCAGGATGGGAATGAAGTATTTTTTAGGGATTAAGAGGAGTATTCAATTACGCAAACTTATGAATGCCTATTTTGACAAGCAATCCATTGATTTCAACTCCATCAAATTTCTGTTTGATGGATGATGTTTGCAAGGTGAGCAAGTTTAACCCACCAATGCGAGATTGCATGCAATTACACTGAGCAAAACCCTAGTTTACGAAATGAATGCACAATGAAGCCACTGGGCCATGGGGAGACGAGGGAGAGGGCCCCCTAGAGGTAATCGCACGCCAGGAGACCAACGGAGTCGACGGTTCGTCGGTCCGACGTCCGGTTTCCGAGTTATGTCGAGTTGCAAGTCGCATGAAAATGCCGTTCAGGGACACTTGGTGAATTTCCGTCCGGGAGCCAAAAAGCAAACGGAGCAGGAAGATTGCGTGCCGTTGGCTCCCGCAAGTGTGTGTGGGAAATGCCGACGTGGGAACACTGCCAACACTGGCTCGGGGGAGGTTTTTGCAGAGTTTACCGACCAATGCGAGATTGCATGCAATTACACTGAGCAAAACCCTAGTTTACGAAATGAATGCACAATGAAGCCACTGGGCCATGGGGAGACGAGGGAGAGGGCCCCCTAGAGGTAATCGCATGCCAGGAGACCAACGGAGTCGACGGTTCGTCGGTGCGACGTCCGGTTTCCGAGTTATGTCGAGTTGCAAGTCGCATGAAAATGCCGTTCAGGGACACTTGGTGAATTTCCTTCCGGGAGCCAAAAAGCAAACGGAGCAGGAAGATTGCGTGCCGTTGGCTCCCGCAAGTGTGTGTGGGCAATGCCGACGTGGGAACACTGCCAACACTGGCTCGGGGGAGGTTTTTGCAGAGTTTACCGACCAATGCGAGATTGCATGCAATTACACTGAGCAAAACCCTAGTTTACGAAATGAATGCACAATGAAGCCACTGGGCCATGGGGAGACGAGGGAGAGGGCCCCCTAGAGGTAATCGCACGCCAGGAAACCAACGGAGTCGACGGTTCGTCGGTGCGACGTCCGGTTTCCGAGTTATGTCGAGTTGCAAGTCGCATGAAAATGCCGTTCAGGGACACTTGGTGAATTTCCGTCCGGGAGCCAAAAAGCAAACGGAGCAAGAAGATTGCGTGCCGTTGGCTCCCGCAAGTGTGTGTGGGCAATGCCGACGTGGGAACACTGCCAACACTGGCTCGGGGGAGGTTTTTGCAGAGTTGACCCACCAATGCGAGATTGCATGCAATTACACTGAGCAAAACCCTAGTTTACGAAATGAATGCACAATGAAGCCACTGGGCCATGGGGAGACGAGGGAGAGGGTCCCCTAGAGGTAATCGCACGCCAGGAGACCAACGGAGTCGACGGTTCGTCGGTCCGACGTCCGGTTTCCGAGTTATGTCGAGTTGCAAGTCGCATGAAAATGCCGTTCAGGGACACTTGGTGAATTTCCGTCCGGGAGCCAAAAAGCAAACGGAGCAGGAAGATTGCGTGCCGTTGGCTCCCGCAAGTGTGTGTGGGCAATGCCGACGTGGGAACACTGCCAACACTGGCTCGGGGGAGGTTTTTGCAGAGTTTACCTACCAATGCGAGATTGCATGCAATTACACTGAGCAAAACCCTAGTTTACGAAATGAATGCACAATGAAGCCACTGGGCCATGGGGAGACGAGGGAGAGGGCCCCCTAGAGGTAATCGCACGCCAGGAGACCAACGGAGTCGACGGTTCGTCGGTTCGACGTCCGGTTTCCGAGTTATGTCGAGTTGCAAGTCGCATGAAAATGCCGTTCAGGGACACTTGGTGAATTTCCGTCCGGGAGCCAAAAAGCAAACGGAGCAAGAAGATTGCGTGCCGTTGGCTCCCGCAAGTGTGTGTGGGAAATGCCGACGTGGGAACACTGCCAACACTGGCTCGGGGGAGGTTTTTGCAGAGTTGACCCACCAATGCGAGATTGCATGCAATTACACTGAGCAAAACCCTAGTTTACGAAATGAATGCACAATGAAGCCACTGGGCCATGGGGAGACGAGGGAGAGGGTCCCCTAGAGGTAATCGCACGCCAGGAGACCAACGGAGTCGACGGTTCGTCGGTCCGACGTCCAGTTTCCGAGTTATGTCTAGTTGCAAGTCGCATGAAAATGCCGTTCAGGGACACTTGGTGAATTTCCGTCCGGGAGCCAAAAAGCAAATGGAGCAAGAAGATTGCGTGCCGTTGGCTCCCGCAAGTGGTGTGTGGGAAATGCCGACGTGGGAACACTGCCAACACTGGCTCGGGGGAGGTTTTTGCAGAGTTGACCCACCAATGCGAGATTGCATGCAATTACACTGAGCAAAACCCTAGTTTACGAAATGAATGCACAATGAAGCCACTGGGCCATGGGGAGACGAGGGAGAGGGTCCCCTAGAGGTAATCGCACGCCAGGAGACCAACGGAGTCGACGGTTCGTCGGTCCGACGTCCGGTTTCCGAGTTATGTCGAGTTGCAAGTCGCATGAAAATGCCGTTCAGGGACACTTGGTGAATTTCCGCCCATTTTATAATTTAAGCCACTTTTAAATATTTGAACTTCCATATTATTTTTGAAAGAGTATAATATTTCAAAACTCCTAAAGAGACAAAAACACATGATCAAAACTCCTAAGGCTGTAATTTAGAGTAGTAATAATGGGGGGTGATGGAGTTGAATTTGATCCTATGGAAGATAATGATACTAATATTATTGAGAATAAAGGGATAATAGGTTGATCCATGACACCTTTGTTTGCATGGATGAGGATGCACCTATGTATGAGACCTATGATAATATTCATGATGTACATCTTATTGATAAGGCACACAAAGGCCTATACAAGAGATCAAAGATGGGTCACTTTGTCTACTAATTTGATGTTGATAAAATTGAAGGTATTGAATGACATTTCAAACAATGGTATGACAAAGATCCTAATGTATACACAAGGTTAATATATAAGGTGCCCCATAAGGTTCTTTGTCATATCCCTATAATTCTAGGTTTTTGATGATTGTTTAGGTTAAAAAACATAGCACATTATATGGATTATCATGTACAAAGATAAGTGAAGATGGTATTATATGAGTGGCTACAAATGGTTCTCAATTTACGATCATCAAGGAAATATTACCCATTTTTTAAGAAGAACCTCATAATGTTAGACTTTCATTGGTAGTTGATGGCAATGGGTGTGCATGAGTGAGTTCATTGAAACCTTGAAAACATTGTATTGCATTTAGTTTGATTAAATTACACGAGCAAGAACTTTGACATAACTTGTAATGATAATCCAAAATCACAAATTTTAATTAGATACCAATTAGTGCATGCATGTAGTGAATTCGTTGAAACCTTTGAATATAATAGTTTGTTCTTTTGACATAGTGCATTCATGAGTAAAAGATAATCCACACAAATCAACACATTAGAATGACACAAGTACATGTATCCAAAAGTACATATATATCCAAAAGTGCATGTCTCCAAAAGTACATGTATATCCAAAAGTCTCCAAAAGTGCATGTCTCCAAAAGTACATGTATATCCAAAAGTATCGAAAAGTACATGTATCCAATGAAGTCAATGTACATGTCTCCAAAAGTACATGCACAATAAAGTCAATGTACATGTCTCCAAAACTGAATGTATCGAAAAGTACATATATATACAAAAGTATCCAAAAGCACATGTGTCCAAAACTATCCAAAAGTATCAAAACTCAAGCTTTCTCTTGTTCTTTCCCGACGTTGATCCTCTAGGCACATCCCTAGGATCAATGTGCATCCCTGGATCCTGCAAATTAAATATCAATTGTTAAATTCAACTAACTATGTACACTAATACATTATCTCAACAATTATCAACTGGTGCATGGAAAGTGCATGAAACACTTGGTCACTGAAGGACATCTCACCTCAACTGACAAAGGAGATTGTGTTGCTTGTGTAGCAGATGGAGTCGTCGGTTGAACATCCAGGATGGTTGAACCAGGGGGGCCAGGCACTGCTCCTGCTGGTGGTGGATACAATGAAAAAATGTTGAAATAGTTAGAAATGCATGAATAAACAATAGGTCCAACAATAATAAACTATGTAAAGATAATGTTGAAATAGTTACATACCTGTGTGTGATCAGTCGCAATTGCAGATGCGGCACTAACTGCTGCATCAACCATCGATGCAAGGTTCTCAGCAGACAACTCGGGTTCCTATTGCAGTAAACATGCAATTCAAACATTAACAAAAACGATTTATGCACTGGATTTCAAGTTAAACAACAAATATCATCGAAGGATATACATTACCGTGGTGTGAGTAAGCCCATGGTCGTGGGCAGCTGGAGTCTTTCTCGGAGTAGAACGCCTCACATACACACGACCCTTGTTCACGAATGGCCTGGAGGGAGATGCAAATACAGGCAATGGGCCAGATGTGTCGGATGGTGCCTACAGTCAGCAAGTGTTCATGTAGTTAGACATGCATGATTCAACAAACAAACATGTATTTAAAAAATGTCATTTTTAATTGTTTACCTGGAGCCCAGACGTTTCAGGGGACGGTATGACCATGGGCACTACCTCCACATTACCTTGCCCCTGTGAAGGATCTGCCATCTGCAAGTTTAATAATTGTAAATATTAGACCGTATATAGCATTAATGAACTAAAATGTAAAGTATGTGGAAATTAACAAATTAACAAGTATTAAAAAACTGAAATTTTAAAATGTTTACCTCGGTGTGAGATACGGCAATAGGTGGTATATAAGATGGGCCTGCCGAATGGGTAGCATCATGCCCCCCTGTCGAGTCTGGAACATCCGGCTCTGGGGCGTCACTGCCGGTAATCATCATCAACTGCAAGTTCACAAAATTAATATATTAGCTCAAACTATATATATGTGTACAAAGACGAAAATAAATGAAAAATTTATTACAATTAACCATCAAGATACCTCTCTCAAAAAGCCACTGAAGGCAACATCTGATGCAATACCATAGCAGGGACGACCACATGACGTGCACTCGTGAGGATCAGTACTAGGATGGGGAATAGCTGATGGTCCTCCACTAGTGGATGGTCCTGATGGTCCTGCAGAAGTGGATGGTCCTGATGGTCCTGCAGTAGCTGATGGTCCTGCATGGTGACGAGCTGGTGTATGTACCACACCAGGGACAGATGTCCCTTCCTCACCCATATGTTGAACCATCCTGCCATGGCGAAGAACCGTCCGTGCCAAACTCAAAAATGCATCCCGTGTCTGCGGAATAATGCGATGTGCTGGTGGGACATCTGGCCCAGGCAACTGCCTGCGAGGTGCAGGGATAGGGCGATCCTGGTCTCGAAGCCTGGCATTGGGTCGGTTTTGGGGCATCCCCCCACCGATCCCCTGGAACTGTAAGATGTCAAAATAGTTAACGTGTTTATGCAACACGAACTCTGCATACATCTTTCGAAGGAAATATAAGGAAATTTCCCTGTTGTTGTGTGGTGGCATATCAAAAACCATGTACCATCTGTCCATCCAGTTATCAACAAATGGTTGAAACGTGCACCACTCAATGGAGATATGCGGCTTGCTTGCATTAGGGATTTCCCCCGTCCGAGGGTCCCTAAACAATGCAAATACAACCTCTTTGGATATTTTTAGCTTTTTTACTGCATTGTAATCTAGTCCATCAGCATATTGTTGTCTTTTTCTTTCTCTGTAAGATGCAATATCATACAGGACATTCGTAGATTGTGTAATTGTGTCCACAATTGCATCCAAGGTTGATGCAAGTGAACGGCGAATCCTGTCGCCACCACTAAAAGCTTCACTTATGCCCCTCAATTGGGCAAGCTCAATCAATATTTCGGCATTGGCATCCATAGCCGCAACTGCAATAAAGACATTAATACGAAAATCATTAGAAACATATACATGGTATATAATGACGTCTCTTCAAAATTGAACATGTATTAAATCAAACTCACATAAGCAATTTAATGGCATTTACTTACATACATTTAAAACTTAAAATTAAACATTTGACAATTAAAAAGTAAGTTAGTCAGATTGGCAGAGACGAGGAGGAGGAGGATCAAGGCAGTGATGAGTTTGTTGATTCAGGCATGGAGGAGGAGGATCAAGGCAGTGATGAGTTTGCATCTATGTGTCTCAATGTCTCATTGTGTTTTGTGATTGTGAATGACAAATGTGTTGTGATTTGTGAATGATCTAATTTCTATTGAATATTTCATATTTGTAATTGTAAATGTAATTTCTATTGAATATTTGTAATTGTAAATGTTAAATTTTATTGGATGATCTATATGTCTATATTTTTAAATTTTAATATATTTTAAAAATATATTAATTCCGGGGGTCACCGTGTCCTACGTGTCATAATTCCGGGGGTCACCGTGTCTAGTGGGGACCAGGGATCAAATTTGAAGGGTGGGGTCCCATTTCACTATGAAGGGCTATGAGATATTGAACACTATTGAAGGGCTATGAGAAATTTATTAATATTTATTCTATGTGTATATATGGATGTGTTCATGTTGTATGGATTGGATTCTAGGTTAACCGAGGCCTTTTTAGAGCAAAGAATGGGGTAATTACTATTTGGGAACAAGTTTTTTATCAAATGTAAATTGCGGTGATGGAAGATATTGAGGGTGCCACATGTTGTGGAGAAAGTAGTATTGATTCCTATGACGTAATAGGGAGTTCAAAAAGTCTGGTTTCAAGTATTGTCATGCGTAGCTCGATTGATTTTTCTCGCGCTAGGGTTGTAGCAACTGTTATGGCCATTAATGTTAAAAGGATTGATGGGGTGGAATCCCGTGAAACGATGAGTTCTTTTGTTAAGACGTAGATTCAGTGAAATTTGGTGGGAGTCTTATGTTCATTTTATGCACAAAATTTGATTACTTGATTTTGTTGCATTGTTAACTCTCCTCCTAGTCATAGCTACAATCTCTTATATAATTGTGAAGGTTATCAATCCACTCAATATATTAAAGTTGTAGTAGGCCAAAATCATCCACATATTTATTGTACTCACAAATGTTGACATTCCAATTTCTATGTAGAGCGCCCATTAACATTAGATTTTAATAATTTTGTTGATGCCATTAAATGTGTTAAACACGTAAGCGCTCGCTACAAACACGAGAACTTCGAAGCGTTCAAGCCATGGGCTACTCAGTGTAAGCCCGTCCACGTAAGTTGCTCAATGATATTATTAGAGGCCCAATGGTCCATGATCCATGGATGATCGAACACGTGGATATTGGAGAGTAAGCGAGTCCCACTCCCAAGTCACCTAGCTAGTAGCCGCATTCCCAATTTCCCACTAAAAATTGTTGATGGGTGAAATTTGAAGCTACCCTTCTGTTGCAATTTTAAACAGTAGTGGTTAATTTAATTATTGAAGGGCTTACCATGAAATTAAATTTTTTTTGCATGGTAAAATTTGAAGTGGCCTTCTATGACGTGTGGGTAAAATTTGAAGTGGCCTGAAGGCTTCAAATTTGAAGCCTGGTGGGGACACTCGTGTCCCGTGTCCTCGTGTCGGGTGACTTAGAAAGGGGGGAGTTTTAATTTTTTCAATTTTTGGTTTGATTATGAAGTTTTGAGTTTTGTGAAAAGGGTTTCATTTTGAGGTGTGAATTTAATTACAAATTGGGTTATTCCCAATTTGATCAATATTACAAAACTAGGTTAAACAATAAAAAAAATAGTAATTTGGATTAAAAAATCACAAAAAAATGATTTGGGTGAATAAATTACCTGACTAGATGAGAATGCACCGGTGAATTTGTCTCCTCTCCAGCTGAATCGAGCAACACGGATAGTTGAGTGGGCCACAAAGCGTCCTCGTCTAGGGTCAATTTCGCCTCTATTCGCGTTTCTGATGCGTGAGTGTCGCGGGTGGTCGGCAATCGGCCGACTGTGTTTTTAAATTCATTTTTAGTTTTACATATCGCGTACGCGATTTGTAAATACATAACGCGTACGCGTTTTTTAACTACATAACGCGTACGCGATATTGTTACCTAGCCTACATGTCCAATGACATGTTAGGCTCGGGTCTTACCATGGCAGGGGGTAAATATCATAAACGCGTTATGTTTTAGGTATCAGGAACGAGATTTGAAAAAAGTAGCATTGCATCTAAAGTGACCCTCATCTTCTTGCACACACCCACAACCAATACATAGGAATTCCAAACAAGACAGCTTTGAGCAGGGTTAGTCTCCCACCAATAGATAGGAATCTAAAAGCCCAATGATATATCTTTCTCTCAAATTTTTCCACCAACGAATACCAATCTTTTGTTCTATATCCTACAAGCTTAAAAAAATAACCCATATATTTGAGGCCAGAACATAATTCTTGAATGTTGAAAGGCATGAAAGAGGTAACCCCTTGAATGATGTTGTTGTCTACATTATTAATATAGAAATTGGATTTTTTCACGCTCACATAATATTTTGATGATCTCATCAAAAAAATTCCAACCATCCACAACACCCTTCCCAAAAAGCATAATATCATCAACAAAAAGTAAATGTGTTATGAACACAGATGCATATAATTTTATACCTTTCAGCTTCCCTTCATTTTTAGCCTTGCTTATCATGCAGCTTAATCCTTCAATAACAAATAGGAACAAGAGGGGAGATAGGGGACATCCTTGTTTGATACCCCTAGATATTTTAAAGAAATCTGTAGGTGACCCATTATTAAACACAGAAAATTGAGTAGTTGTAATACAAGACATAATCCAGTGAGTCACATTTAATGGCGGGCCAACTTATGAAGTAAAAGTAATCTAAGATAGCCACACTCAACACGATCATATGCTTTCACTAAATCCATTATTAATTGAATGCATAACTTCTTGTTATTAATTGAATGCATAACTTCTTGTGTATTTTCCAATAACATCCCAAATCTGTTTGCCCTCCAAAAAAACCAACTACGTTCACATGTTAGTGGCCTTCCACAAGGTGAAAATCAATACTTGGTTTACAATTAGTTTCCTTTAATTACTTGGTTTTGATATTTTATTTAGGTAGCTAAGTATGCACTTCTGTTCACAAGTATGAACAGAAGTATGAATCAATATGCCAAGAATATTGATGGAAGAAACCATCGTTACTCCCCATACAAAGGTATTTAAACTGTAGCTTTGGGATTTGTATAACTGTCGAATATTCGACGGAGTGACGACGAGTTGGGAACCGTGTCTATAAACTCGTCCTCATAGAAAAATATCGAGTAGAGAGAAATGTTTTGTTAATACATTTGGCAAATTTTTTGTGATCATCGGTGGTGACTACCTTGTGATTCAAAGATAATGTGAAGCATGCCATCCAAGTCCATAATGCCTATTGAATCTCATTAATCATAGCGTGAAAAACTGTAGCTTGATTATAATGGTATCTCATCCGTTCAACAAGGAAATTGACTTGATGCGGTGGTGATCCATTCACGTTGTCCTGACACTGTGGGAAATTATGCGGTGTGGTAACGGAGTCAACTAAAGTTGTTAGTAAGTTAAACGGTGGTGATAAAGTAGTCAATTAAAGTTGTTGGTACAATGATGCCATGGAATGAACCATTAAAGTAATTTGTTCACATTTAAGAAAGACATCTCCATTGCCATAGATGTCTTGTCTCCTTTTAGGAATATGAAAATTATGAGGTTAAATTGGAGATTCAAATAGAGTGTGATCGCTAATTCATTGATGGTTAGATCTGTAAATAGATGGTTAAATTTTTTGATATAAACATTACAGGTCTAATTCTTATAAAACCCAAAAGACTACTCATTGCTGAGCTAAGTGAGTCATCGAGGCATTTGGTGTTCTATATTTGGGGTTGAATGTCATTTATTGGAATTTATTGATTTAGCTAAGAATTCGACCAATCTGGATTCGGTATGGATAGGGTGTCTAATTTCTAAACATGAAATCCCTAAGAATAAGAAAAAAAATTAAAAAACAAAATCTAAATTCACCCTAAAAATCCCACTTTGTCTTAAGAAAAAAACTACCATAATTTTTTATATTTTTTATATTGTGCGTTTCACCCCAAATTACAATAATTTGTGCAAATTTGTGTTCTTCTCTGAGTTATGCAACCAAAAAAATGAAATTCTTTGCACACTCGCACAGTACGTACAGAGTTTAACTATTGAAATTAACTCTTAAATTTGAATCTTGAGGATGGATGTTGTATAAGTTGCCATAAGATTCCCTTAAATGCGTTGAAGAAGAAAAGCGACTGAGTACAAGAAGCTGAGTGTTCCAGGAGGACAATCTTATTTTGATAAAATTGTGTTTACTTCTTTCCTCTATAAGTCGGAGAAGGTCGAGATACGCCATCAGATTCCCTTAAGCCGCTGAAGAAGAAAAGCGATCGAGAATATGAAGTCGAGTATTTGAGGATATTTACGCCGTAAGGCGTTTTATTTCAACTCTCAGGTGGGGTTGGGGTTGCAGATTTTTCATTCATTTATAAAAAAATGAATGGCCGGATTTAAAGGATGGGCTAATATTTTTCGTCTGGTCTATGAATGAAGGGATGAGATTAACTGAATTAAGTAGCATGCATGTTTAAATCGAACCGTCATCATATTTTTATTGATAATATTGTTATAAATTTTATTCGTTCCACTCTCTGTTTACTATATTCTCCCATTTGCCAATTCATTCACGACCATTCATTTCGAAAGATGCCTCTTCAATGTAACGCCTACGCCTGCTTCCTCTCCATTGTAACGCCTACGCCTGCTTCCTCTCCATCTTCCTCCCTGTATTGAAATGTCTATCGAACTGAGAGATGAAATTATGAACAATGACCAGAAACTGAGAGATGCAATTCTGAACTTTGTGATAGCAGGGAGTGAATAGACAGGTGATGGAACTGAAGAAGACGGTAGAGGAATCTGTGCAACAATTTTTGGAGGCCTGGCGAGGCTCAACAAGCATGGGGAGTAATTGCTCATTCGAGAAAGACCTGCTTGGTTTGCTGTTCGCCCGAGGAGAGAATGGGTCCACGCAGTTCAACTTCACAACACAGGAGATGATGGACCAATGCAAGACATTTTTCTTTGCAGGTCAAGACACCATGTGCAGTCTACTTACATGGACAACCATGTTGCTGGCACTCCATCCAGATTGGCAACATCGAGCTTGTGACAAAATCTCTATGCTTCCATTTAGATTGACGAATTGTATTTGTCATTTAAAAAATCTCTATGCTTCCATTTAGATTGACGATCTCAGATTTTAATTTGAATTTAATTTGAACTTTAAAAGATTCTGAGTTTCCCGTCTCGCATGGCGATCTCTGATTTTGCTTGGGTTTTAATTTGAACTTTAAAAGTTCTGTGGTTTCCATTCCGCCGCATGACGATCTCAGATTTTAAATTGATTTTAATTAGAGCTTCAAAAAGTTTTGTGTTTCCCATTACGAATAGCAATCTCAGATTTACAATAGCAATCTCAGATCTACATTGATTTTAATTTGGACTTTAAAAAGTCTCTGCATTTCCATTTTGGATGGCGACCTCAGACCTTGCCTGATTTTAATTTGATCTTTAAACTCTCTGTGAGTCTAATTCCCAATTCATGGCGTTTTCAGATTTGGTAAATACTAATTGTAACTCTTCCTATTCACTCTCTGTGTACCCTTTCTAATGGCGTTTCCAGATTTGTGATCCAATTCATGGCGTTTCAGATTTGGTAAATACGAATTGTAACTCTGCCTATTCATTCTCTGTGTACCCTTTCTAATGGCGTTTCAAGATTTGTGATCCAATTCATGGCGTTTTCAGATTTGGTAAATACGATTTGTAACTCTGACCTATTCATTCTCTGTGTATCTTTCCTAATGGCGTTACCAAAATTTCTGATGCAATTTATAAATTATGACCTTTAAACTCTGCCTGTGTGTTGTTTCGAAAGGTCAATCGTTTTCCAGAATTCATAAATACAAATTGTAACTGCCATTTTCATTCTCTGTGTGTTATTTTATTAAAGACTCTGTATAATTTTAATTATTTTTGTGTATTTAGGCTTATTTTACCAGCAGGTGAATACTGAACGATTTTCCTTTAATGTTCGTTACTTCTTTTCTGCGTCTTTTATTTTACCCTACAAATACTGCCGCGGTTGTTTCTTTAAAGTTTAAAGCAAACACAGAACGTCTACCATGGCGACCTTAAGCTGGAAAGTCCGTTACTGGAAGGCTCTCCCGCTACCTGGCTCAAGATTTGCGACTTCGAATACTCAAAGGTGAGTTGATAAGGTTTCCGTGGAGTTTGATTTTTTCGAAGACCTAGAATTTGACGCGGGGGTTGATCTTTCTTATCTCCTGGATGCTTCAGACTACGAGCTTGGAATTCCTCGGAACGCCGCTCTGGACTTGAAGGTCAACGGAGTCTGTCTATCTCAGAAAGAAACATTTATGGGTTTGTTGGAGAACCTGAATCTTAAATACCTTTCTTTAGTGTTCATTACTTCTTTTCTGCTTCTTTATAATCGCCTTTTTGTTTTTATTCGGCTGCTTGCAAATGAGTTAGGTTCTGAAATGAGTTAGATTCTGAAATGAGGTTATAGTACAGGGGTTTCATGGCTGCACAGGGAGGGGAAAAGATAGTGACACGCTTGATTCCACCGTCTCCAGCCTTTGGTTACATTTAATACCTCTGAAAAACGTAGGGATCTTGATATACCTTCTGTGTGGAAATCGTAGGGATTGGCTTATAGTTGTGTACTGATGAAAACGAAGGGATCTTGTTTTACCTTATGTGTTGAAAGCGCAGGGATCTTGTTTTATCTTAGATATAGAAATAATATGAATATTAATATGAAGCAAGCTGCTAGGTTCTGATCATTCGGGCTCTGTTTTGTAGCCCCAAATTAGTTGGGCAATGTAAACAATGAGATTGTGGAAAGAATGAAATATGTCCATATTGATAGTATTTGATTTGATAATGTGTCGTATATGCGCGGAGTCGCGGCTGCAATATGACGAAATATAAAAGAAGATAAATTTTGGATATTTCTTCATATTATTCGTGGCTGGAAACTTCGGCCTTATTTGGAATTTCTTGGAATGAGGCAACGGTGATAATAAAATTAATTATTACATATTTTTACATTGAGTCATGAATTAGAATTATATCCATGTTTATACATTGAGTGGGATCCTATTTTATATTGAGTTGTATACCTACACATGTTTACATTGAGTTGTAAAGAC
Source organism: Larix kaempferi (assembly GCA_027924585.1). Taxonomy (NCBI): domain Eukaryota; kingdom Viridiplantae; phylum Streptophyta; class Pinopsida; order Pinales; family Pinaceae; genus Larix; species Larix kaempferi. The sequence continues at coordinate 7,927,071 of BSBM01000255.1, forward strand.
AAATTATTATATATATTTAAGCGAGTTGTAATTAGAATTCTTGCACGTTTTTATAATGAGTTAGGAATTAGTATTATCCACATCTTCATACGTTGAGTTGGATTCTATTCTTTTATTTTGAGTTGTGAATAGAAGAATCTCATGATGTATTTATGGTTCACTTTTTCCAAGAATTTTATATGCTTATGTTTGAGAAAATTATAAACTAAGAGAAACCATAGTGTTGTACTTATGGATCACTATTTGAAGAATTTATATACATAAACTCTCATGATGTATTTATGGTTCACTTTTTCCAAGAATTTTATATGCTTATGTTTGAGAAAATTATAAACTAAGAGAAACCATAGTGTTGTACTTATGGATCACTATTTGAAGAATTTATATACATAAACTCTCATGATGTATTTATGGTTCACTTTTTCCAAGAATTTTATATGCTTATGTTTGAGAAAATTATAAACTAAGAGAAACCATAGTGTTGTACTTATGGATCACTATTTGAAGAATTTATATACATAAACTCTCATGATGTATTTATGGTTCACTTTTTCCAAGAATTTTATATGCTTATGTTTGAGAAAATTATAAACTAAGAGAAACCATAGTGTTGTACTTATGGATCACTATTTGAAGAATTTATATACATAAACACTAGCGGATAAAAAAAGAGTAATGATTTTGTATAGCCGTCATTCAAATGGGAGGTGTATTTCTGTTTTGTAGCCCCAAATTAGTTGCGCAGTGTAAACAATGAGATTGTGGAAAGAATGAAATATGTCCATATGGAAAGAATTTGATTTGATAATGTGTCCAGTCGCGGCTGCAATATGACCAAACATAGAAGAAGATAAATTTCGGATACTTCTTCATATTATTGGTGGCTGGAAACTTCGGCTTTATTTGGAATGAGACAACGGTGATAATAAAATTAATTATTACATTGAATGCTATTAATCTCATTTTTATAAAAGACCTTATTCTTGTATGGTTATTGATGAAGCCAACAAGAAGATGTGGGTTTTCACATGTGTTACAAAAACGTAAATAATTAATCTTTGGTATCACCTTGAGTAAATAGTTAACTCTACAATTTTCATTATAACACTTAAATAACTATACAAATTTTGATTGTTAAGCAAAATTGTATTGAATGCTATCAATAAACTTCAAGATAGTGTGTTGAGTATAGATCTACCCTTCAACACGCCATTCAATTGCAGCTAGAATTCTTACATAATTTGGTAATTAAATTTGTTTTATGTTTATGTATAATCTCAAAATATAATTTTTAGTGTATAAATTAGTTATCTTATACAAACAATATATAGAAATTATTATTAAAATTTAATATTTAATTATGTAATATTATTATTGTTAAATAAAAATTAAGTGGTGATGATGAATTCAAATGAATGAGATTTGAAATTATTTTAAATATATTATAAAATTTGTATGCCGATAGGCGTTTTCATTTAACTTTTGGGGGTGGGAGTCGGGTGGGTGATTTATTGTATTTTTAATAATGGAGGGTCAGATTTGAATTATGATAGAATATTCTTCGTCTGTTCCTCAAATCAAGGATTCAGATTTAATGAGTTAACTCAGGAGCATGTTTAAATCGAATCGACGCCATTGTTATTTAAAATAATTTCAATAAATGCCAAGTGATTGAGCTGCGTTGCGCTGTACCATCAGTCCTGTAACGATCAGCTGCATTGTACTATCTCCACTCCACTCCCCAGTATCTCCACTCCACTCCCTAGTCATGTAACGATCCGCTGAGTTGTACTATTGTAACGATCCGCTGCCCTATTTCCCCCTTCTGAGTGCATTCCTGTAGCGGAGAAGCCACATCCCATTGCATATTAATCCTGGTTATTATTAAATAATTTAATCCTGGACGATTAAGGCTTCAACTCCTTGCCTATTAAGGATCCACCACCTACCGTTACATTTATATGTTAACAGATGTAATGGCATCGCTTCAACGCTTACAATCGCTGCCCATCCAGGCATTGCCGGTGGAATCCCCCATTGTAGCAACACCTAAGGTATCGCCGGTTGAATCCCCTGCAGTGCCATCACCCGCATCTCCACCTCCCCCGTTGCAGTTTCATCTGAGCCTGTTCCACAGCATGGCCATGCAGGTTGGTTTTTACAGTCCATTAGTTAAATATTGTCCGCTTATCTGTATTTATATGCATTGTTTGTTTAGCCAATTTTGTTTTTTCGTTGGAGATGTCACCATGATTTTCGATTACGCAGCCGGAGGGTGTTTCTGGTAGGGGTTTCACAGTGTTTATTATTTCTATCTCAGGGTCTCGGAAAGCTGATTATATGCATTTCTTTGGCATTCCAGTCAATATATATAGATCGCCATCAAGGTAAAGATCGGTCTGCACTGGCCCGTGCTCTTAATTTTATCGGTGGGGTGGCTTGCTTATCATAGGGTATATTTGCTTAAATATTTCTTGGAGGAAAGGGCGATTCTAGCTATCTTTGCTTCCGTCGATATATCTATAATTCAGGTGCGCAGGTACTGAATCAATGGTTTTTGTTCATTGATGATTGTACTGAATCAATGAAATTGTCTTGATCTCCTACTGTATTATGCACATTCCTGGTTACTGTGCACATTCCTTGTTACTGGAAACATTTGATAACATAAACGAGGCGCATGCCTTCATCAAATCATTTTATATTATATTGACCTGACAGTTGCAGTCTTATTTATTTTCATAACTTGTTCACAAATCTGAGTACCTTGGGGACTGTATTTTGACTTTCTTTTTTAGATTTAATTGTGTATAAACATGAATAAGCATTGAAAAGTCATTCCATCAATTTTTTCATTATAAGAAGTCTAAAACGTATTCAATCATTTTTCTCACCTTCAGAAGTTTGGTGAAGTAATAAATTTAGCTTTGCATTTAACTGGAGGTCCTTTCAAATTTCAAAATAACGTTGTGCGCCGATTTCATTAATGAAGTTCATATCGAAACAGTAAATATGGGATGATATGTAACATCGAATGCCTGGGGGCTCATAGATCATATATGAAATTATTTATATGACCAAGCTTTTTAAAGAAATAAATTATATGGTTTTAAACCTTATTTGCTGAGTGAAAACTATGGTTGAATTCTTATTTATTTACCCGAGTGAGAGGTATTGTTAAAAGTTTGATCACATATTGAAAAGTGTTAACCTAATCTATTTAGCACGCCACATTTTGATAGGTGAGAGTAGTTGGACAAACAATGGTATGATCTCTATCTTTGGTTTTATGCTTTTCTGAATTTGTCTTTTCCTGTGGCCATGTACGGTCCTTTCATTCGGATGGAAACATGTGAAAATAAAAATGAATTATTTTTTAACTCAATACTTTTTATCGACTGATCATTTGAGTTAGTATTTAATTTTCTGACATTGGATGGATATAGTCTCGCTCTCTTCGAAGCACATTGCAGAGTTTTAGGATGGTAAAAATAATAATGATAGCAAAAAAATCTCACAAACCTTCTATTTGAGATTTCAACGCTGGTATTTATGCTTTTGGGTTTTTAAGATCTTATGATTTGAATAGAAACGGTTCAAATTTCCTAATTCATTTTGGTTTTGCTTAAAGAAATATGAATTTGTTGGTTCAGGGATTTAATCAAGCCTGGAGGACTTTTGATCTCTACTGTTAATGGAGCAGGCGCTGTATTGGAAGCAATCTATGCGATTTTGTTCATAATCTATGCCCCTAAAGCAAAAAAGGTATGTATTCTTTTGGTTTTTCTTTTTGCCATTGTGACTGTGGAATCTTATTCGTTAATCTTCAACCTGTTTTTCTTTTCCATTATGTCTGGACTCATACTGGTTGAGAGTATTTCTTTTTTTACTTTAAATAAATTATAGTTGTTTGTATGTTAGAATTTTGTATCTTATAAAAAATAATCAGTAGATATACATAGATTGATCGAAGGCCGAACACAGCTGTGATTGTGATTGTGATTGTGCAGGTATGGAAATCATACGAAGCAGGAGATATTGTGATTGTGCAGGTATGGAAATCATACGAAGCAGGAGATATTGTGCAGTTGATTGATCCAAAAATAATTGAAAATTGCGATGAAAAGCAAGCGTTGAGATGCATTCAAGTTGGGATTTTGTGTACACAAGCAGAATCCCAACTTCGTCCACTGATGTCTATTCTTATGTTTCCCAAAACACCAGTTCTGGGTTGCCACATGAACCGCATCTTCTTCTTGTGAATTACCCGCTCACACTCCATGTAGGTGAATAAAGGTCGAGGTTTCAGTTAAGGTTGTAACGTTAATTTATTATAGTGTGATTAGTAGATCAAGTAACGGCACATATATAAATCTAAGTGGCCAAACTACTTTCCATAAGTATGTTTGGTAAAATATATTTGTCCTGTCATAGATGCTAATTGATTTCACTTTATTTTTTTAACATCAATAAGTTTTACCGCATTAACAGTTTATAAATTTGATAACATTTGTTGAATTAAATTAATTTAATAAGAGTTATTGAGATAAATATGTTTTAGAAATTTATTTTTATATTTATATGTAATGGAAATGGAAATATTGAACTTAGTAAGATTTTTATGTGGTAAAATTTTAAAATTTGGCTATTAAAAGATACTTTTAGAGTAGTTTAATGATATATGCTATTATCAAAATTATGTGTATTTGGTATTATTTATGAAATATATGTAGTGTTTTTAATTTTTTTATTAATATGAAGGTGATGTGCATTAGTGTTGGAATATTTATTTTGTTTTGTTAATTAGAGAATCTAAAAATTTTGTACTTGTTTTAACTTTTTTTATTAATGAAAAGGAAACAACTTCATAAAATTGTATGATTATGAAAGAATATTAAGTAAGTTTTTGGTTGAAAATGATCAACTAATTTTTAAACACACTTTGCAATTAGACATTTTATTCATCATTATTAATAATTGAAATATAAAATCCAAGGTTATAATTAAACCCACTATCATAAAAAAAAAAAATTCTTTAATTTTTTTATTAAAATGTTTTTTTTTTAATTTAAAATATTTAAATTTAAATTTTTATTATTTTTATGGAAAAAAAAAATATATATATTCAAGATGTAAGTGAGAAAATTTTAATTTATAAAATATCAACTTTAACATTTTAATAATCAAAATTAACTTTTTTTTTATTAATTTAAAATATTGATTCTCATTCTCCTATAAAGAATTCTAATAAAAATGGTATCAAATAATATCTTCAAATAATGTGCAAGTTATATTGAAAAGTAAAATTATTTAAAAAACAATGATGTTAGATCTATTTTTTAATTTAATTTACTTTTATTGTACATTATTTAAAGAACTCTAATTTATGATATACATTAATGAATTTTATTTATATATATGCTAAAAAATTTAAATTGTAAATTTTTTTAATACCTTTAAAGAGATTAATAAATTTAGGTTGTTAATATAATTTCAAAATAATATTTATTTAAAAATGTTTTGTTATTTATATAAATATATAAAAATTAATAGGATTAAATTTTAACATTCGTCTTAAATTAAAGATTTAATTTATTAAATATTATATATTGGATTTTATTATTATTATTGTTTTTTAATTGTTCAATAATTATAAGTGAAGATAATTATTAATTATTAATTTTTTATTATTTATAAATATAAATTTGATTATTAAATTCATAATAAAAATAACTATCAATAATTGTTAACCATTGTTAATTTAATTTAATTCATCACAAAACAGTGTTTTGCAAAACATTTGTTATATTTAATTTGAAATAATTAAATAATACTATTAATTTTAATAGTATTTTAAGTTGAAATATTATTAAAATTAAAATTAGATATATAATATAAATTAATGTTAAAATTCTTCAATGTCATAAAAGTTTGTTAATGTAATAAAAGTATTGTTAAAGCATTATTAAAGTATATTGATTAAAACCATCATCATTATTATATTAGTAAAAAATAAAATAAAAATATAATTTTATGAAATATAAAAATAAAATTTAATATTTATTAAAAATTTAGATAAATAAGTCTATTTGTTTTTCAAGCAAATGTGTTATAATTAACAAAAAATGTATTATATTTTCAACACATTTAGCAAAAATGTATTATATTTATGTGAATCATTAAAGAAAAAGTATTTTTTTTTCTAAATCTATATTTCAAATATTTGTCTTATTAACTATTATAATAATAATAATAATAATAATAATAATAATAATAATAATAATTTTTTTTATATATATAACATACTTATAAAATTTCAAATAAAAATATTTTAAATAGTTATACATTTAATTAATTTAATTTATTAATTGAACCTTTGTTAACAAAGGTTGATATCATGGTGAATATCAACTACTTTTAAATTAATTTTCCTGCATATCAAGAGAAATGACAAGTAAATTAAAAGAAGAAAACATTATCCATGAAAAAGAAAATTTGTTGGTATGCATGTTGGCATATTATCCATTGATTTTTTAGTTAATAAAAATAACTCCAAAGTCATGTCTTGACTTTGTCTTTATTTCCTAGGTGGCATATTTCTCCCTTATGCAATCAAATCTTTGTGCTTTATAGTTATTAAAGTGGATTCTTGAAAGATAAAATCTTTAGATGTATTTTGGGTATGTATTTTAGGTCACAAATAATGTTATAAAATTCCATTTAAAAATCTTGTAAATTTAATATATTCAATATATTGGGAAGAATTGTGAAGACACAATTGAATGATGAGATGTAAATTTAATGTATTCAATATATTGGGAAGAATTCTGAAGACACAATTGAATTTCAAATAATTGTTAATTATAAATATTAAATATAAAAGAATTTTGTAAAATTAAAATATAATAATGTGTTTTAGCATCATATAATATGAAAATGTATTGGAAATATGAATGAAAAGATAAAACCCAAAGTAAGGTTAGTTAAATTTAATAAATCTTAAAATAAAACTTAAAATAATTTGTTTTCTAAAAATAATAATAAAAAAATTCAAAAAGAGAAAAAATAAAAATAAATAAAACTTCAAACTAAAAAATATACTTTTACTCAAATAAAAAAATCAACTCTTTTGTAATATTCAAAATATATACTTTGAAGACGTACGTGCAAGACATAAAATAATGTTGATCCACCAGAGTACTCATAAATTCATTTATGTTTTGAAAACTTAAAATCTTGATGACACTATTGAAACACTAAGTCAATCCAATTTAAGCAATCCAAAACATGAAATGAACTTGAATAAGCTCAATGAAGAACATGCAAATTAATGTCATTAAGCAACCAAAAAGCCCCCAAAAAATGCAAATGACACTCAAACACCCAAATCATAATCTTATGAAAGCGAAGTTATAGAATAAAAAGATTAAAAGTTGAATCATCTATTCAAATCAAGGAAACCACCAAATCACATCATAAAAGATAATCCAAGGAGTCAAACATGGAACCAAAAATAGAGCAATGCAAACAAATTAGAAGAATGCAATATTATTTACAAATTTTTGGAATGGGAGCCCCTAACATATCGTAAGAATCCTAAGAATTTTAGGTGGGTTGTTGAGGTGCTAACATAGATTTATACAGGAGAGGAGTGTAGATGCAATTGGAAACACTAGGAAAATTTATGGAAGGCATAAGGATTACAACACTTCAACATAATGGAAGTACTATGCAGAGAAAGGAATATCGATCATTGATATCACCATTATTGGTAGAGCGAAGGATTTCCTCATTTAGAATGTTGAAAGTGATTTTCATTTTAATACTGAACCAAAAATAGAGCAATGCAAACAAATTAGAAGAATGCAATATTATTTACAAATTTTTGGAATGGGAGCCCGTAACATATCGTAACAATCCTAAGAATTTTAGGTGGGTTGTTGAGGTGCTAACATAGATTTATACAGGAGAGGAGTGTAGATGCAACTGGAAACACTAGGAAAATTTATGGAAGGCATAAGGATTACAACACTTCAGTAGAATGGAAGTACTATGTAGAGAAGGGAATATCGATCATTGATATCACCATTGTTGGTAGAGCGAAGGATTTCCTCATTTAGAATGCTAAAAGTGATTTTCATTTTAATACTGAACAATCTAAAGAAACCTAAACATAGGTCTCAACCATGGCCAATCAAAAGTCAACCAATCTCAACCATGGCCAACCAAAAGTCAACCAAAGTCAACCATAGAGAACCAATGTCAATAATAATCAACGAAATTCAACCTAAAGTCAACCATGGTCAACCAAAGTTACCTATGGTAAACCAAGTCAACCATAGCTACCCATGTTAACTAAAGTCAACCATGGTCAACCAACGTCAATCATAGTCAACCATGGTCATCGAAAGTCAAACATAGCCAACCAAAATCAACCATGATCATCCAAGGTCAACCATGATCAACTAAAGCCAACCACGGTCAACCAAAGTCAACCATGATCATCCAAATTCAACCATAATCAATTAAAGTAAACTATGATAAATGAAAGTCAACTATGGTAAACCAAAGTTAACCATAGTCAATTGTGGTCAAACAAAGTCAACAATGCTCAACCAAAGTCATCCATAGTTAGTCATGGTCTACCAAAGTTAGCCATGGTAAACGAAAGTCAACCATGGTCAACCAAAGTTCAACCAAACTCAACCATAGTAAACCGAAGTCAACCATAGTCAACCATGGCTAACCAAAGTCAACCAAATCCAACCATGGTAAACCATAACTATAGTTGACTTTAACCATGGTCAAATTCGGTAGACTTTAGTTGACCATGGTTGACTTTGGTTGCCCATTTGACTTTGGTTGAACATGGTTGACTTTGATTGAGCATGGTTGACTTTGGGTGACCATGGTTGACATTGGTTGATTATGGTTGACTATGGTTGACTTTGGTTGACCATGGCTGATTTTTGTTGACCATGGCTAACTATGGTTGATAATTGTTCACTATGCTTCATCATGGTTGACCACAACCAAAGTTAACCATGGTCAACCAAAAGTCTACCAAAGTCAACCATGGTTGTCCGAAGCCAACCATACCTAGCCAAAGTCAACCAAAGTAAATGATAGTCAACCATAGTCTTCCAAAGTTATCTATGGCCAACCAAAATTCAACCAAAGTCAAACATGGTCCACCAAAGTTAACAAAGATAAACTAAACTAAACTAAGGTCAACCAAAGTCAACAATGGTCCACCATAGTTAACCATGGTCGACCATACTTAACCAAATTCATCCATTTGTCAACCAAAGTCAACCATAGGTAATCATTGTCAACCATGGTTAGCCAAAGTCAACCATGGCCAACCAAAGTCAACCAAACTAAACCATTGTCAATGAACGTCAACCATTGTGAGCCATGGTTAATGAAAGTCAACCATGGTTAACGAAGGTTAACAATAATCAAACAAAGTCAACCATAGTCACCATCATCAACCAATGTCAACCACACCTAACCAAAGTAAACCATGGTCAACCATAGTTAACCAAATTTAACCATTGTCTACCATAGTCAACCATGGTCAACCAATCGAAACCATGGTCAATCAAAGTTAACCATAGTGAAACAAAGTCAACCATAATCAACCATATTCGACCAAATTCAACAATATTCAACCATGGTCAACCATAACTATAGTTGACTTTGGTAGACATTAGTTGACCATGGTTGCTTTTAGTTTACTATGGTTGACTTTGGTTAAGCATGGTTGACCATTGTATTTAATTCAACCATGGATTAAAGTCTACTTTGACTTGAAGCAACTCTAGGATTGAAGTCAATCTTGGATTGAAGTGAACCTTTAGGCAAACTTGGATTGAAGTCAAACTTGAAGTGAGGGTTGTATTGAATTTACCCATGAATTGAAGTTACCCAACCATGAATAACCATGGTTAGCCAACTAAATTAAATAATTAATTAATTAATTTAATTTAATTAATTAATTAATTTAATTTAACTTAATTTAATTTAATTTTTAATATGTTTTAATATTTTTATTTAATTTAATTTTTAATATGATAAATATATTGTAATATTTTTATTTAATTTAAATTAATTAATTTTATTTTAATTAATTTAATTTAATTTCTAATATATTTGAATATTTTTAATTTAATTTAATTTATTTTAATTTAATTTAACTTAACTTAATTTAATTTAATTTAAATTTAATTTTTGATATGTTTTAATATTTTTATTTAATTTAATTTATTTTTTAATATGTTTTAATATTTATATTTAATTTAAATTAATTTAATTTTTATTTAATTTAATTTAAATTTTAATATGTTTTAATATTTTTATTTATTTTGTTTTAACTTAATATATAATTCTTTTGATTTTTATTTCTAAATAACATTTTTATTAATTTTTTTATTTAATTTACTTTACTTTTTATCTATTTAATTTTTTTTCACTTATATTTATTTATTATTTTTCTTTTACTTCTTTATTTTACTCTATTTATTTACTTTGTTTTTTTACTTTGCTTTTATTTGCTTTTCTTTTTTTAATTTCCTTTCTTTTAATTTTATTTTGTTTCCACTTTTTTATTTTTGTATTTTTTATTCTATTTTAATTCTTTATTTGACTCTATTTATTTCCACTTTTTCTTTTAAATTATTCATTTGACTTTATTTAATTTACTTTCATTTTATTTATTTAATTTACTTTATTTTATTTTCCATTGCCATTTTTACTTATATTTCGCTCATTTTTACTTATATTTATTTATTTTGATTTATTTTTCATTTATTTAATTTCAACTTTTTTATACTTTTATTTATCTATCTATTTTATTAAATATTATTAATTAATAAATTAATATATATTGATGAAGAATAATAAATATTAATACTCTATATTGATCATAACTATTAAAATTAACATTTTTATTTACTATTTTTTAAATTATATTAAATTTATTTGATTTTGTTTAATTTTATTTAATAAAATAAAATTAAGTTAAGTTAAGTTAAATTAAATTAAATCTTTAAAACATATTAAAAATTAAGTTAAATAAAACATATTAAACCATATTAAAAGTTAAATTAAATTAAGTTAAATTAAATTAAAGTAAAGTAATTAAATTAAATTAAATTAAGTTAAGTTAAATTAAATTAAATTTGTATTTAATTTAATTTAATATTTAGTATGTTTTAATACTTTTTAGTTACTTTTTTTAACTCAATGTATTTATTTTTATTTATATTTTGAAATATTATTATTATTATTTTAATTTAGTTATTTCTTGGGTGGGTTGATTGGCCACTACCAACAATCACATTTTTTAATGTGGTTGATATTCTCCGATCTACCCATATCAACCAGTTTTTAAATGTGTGGCCATAGTTGATATAGGCTAATCGGCGAATATCAACCACATTAAAAAATGTGGTTCTTATTTATTATTTTATTATATTTTTAAAATAATTTATAATGAGAATTCACAACTTTAATAATAATAATAATAATAATATATTATTATTATTATTAAAACATATGCCACATTGCGATGTATTGTTTAAATTATAATAACAATAATTATTATTATTTTAATCTGAATCATTATAATAATAATATTAATAATAATTATACTATTAACCTTTGTAATAATAATAATATTTTTTTATAATAAATAATAATTAAAACTGATAAATTATTCCCGGCAGGTCGACCGTCAACTAGCAAGCCATATTAATATTAATAATATGGCTTATATACGCCGATCGGCGTATATCAACCACATTTAAACAATAAATATACGCCGATCGGGTATATAAGCCATATTATTAATATTAATATGGCTTGCTAGTAATAATATTATTTGATAAAGATATAAATATATTTTTCATAATTTTATATTCTTAGTGATATTAATTAATATGTTTAAGATTAAGATTAATTTTTAAAATGTGATTAATATTTATATTAAAATTTAAAATAATGTTAATATTAATCTTAATATTATTATTATTAATTTAATGTTAATATTAACATTATTATTAATGTTAAATGTTAACATGTTGACAGTAATATTACTTCTATATTTTTTATTTTGTACTTAAATTTTTCACTGTACAAATTTATCTTTTAGTTTTTCACTATACAAATTTATCTTCTAATTTTTTAATACTAATAATAAATAATTCATTACATTAATTGTATCTAAATATCTAAAGTCTCGAAAATTATTAATTTTTTAATAACTTTTTATTTAAAATAACAACATTTTTAAAGAAAAAACTAAATATACAATTTTATTTTTTTAATACATATCTTTCATAATTGGATAACTATTCAAAATAGTAATATTAAAGAAAAAAAAATTATAATTTGATTAAGACTAAATATATTTAATAAAAATTAACATTTTCTTATTATATGTAATTTAAATGAATATTTAAATATCAATATTCTATTATCATATAATAATATTATTATTAGCCAAAGTCGTGAAGTCGAAGTCAACCATGGTGAACCGAAGTCAACCATAGTGAACCAAAGTCAACCATGGTCAAGCAAAAGTCAACCATAGTCAAACAAAAGTCAACAATAGTCAACCAATATCACCCACGGTCAACCATGATAAACCAAAGTTAACCATGGTCAACTATGGTCACCTAAAGTCAACCATCGTCCACTACAATCAACCACAACCAAGCAAAGTGAAACACAGTAAACCATATTCAACCGAATTCAACAATAGTCAAACAATAGTTGAATTACAATCAACTATATGATTTTAAAGTCAACCACGGTTAACCAAAGTCAACCATGGTAAAACAATGTTAACGAAAGTCAACCATAGTTAACCAAAGTCAACAAAATTAAACCAAAGTCAACCATGGTCAACCATAATCAATTATGGTCACACAAAGTCAATCATGGTCAACCAAAGCCAACCAAAAGTCAACAATGATCAACTAAAACTCAAAATATCAATATTCTATTAGCATATAATAATATTATTATTAACCAAAGTCATTAAACCAAAAGTGAATCCAAAGTCAACCATGGTGAACCAAAGTCACCCATCGTCAAGCAAAAGTCAACCAAAATTAACCATCATCAACAATAGTCAACCAATATCACCCATGGTCAACCAAAGTCCACCATGGTAAACCAAAGTTAACCATGGTCAACCATAGTCAACCATGGTCAACCATAGTCAACCATGGTCACCCAAAGTCAACCATTGTCCACTACAACCAACCACAACCAAGCAAAGTCAAATACAATAAACCTTATTCAACCAAATTTAACAATAGTCAAACAATAGTTGAATTATAAAAGTATATGATTTTAAAGTCAACCACGGTCAACCAAAGTCAACCATGGTAAAGCAATGTTAACGAAAGTGAACCATAGTTAACCAAAGTCAACAAAATTAAACCAAAGTCAACTAAATCCAACCAAAGTCAACCATGGTCAGCTATAATCAATTATGGTCACACAAAGTCAATCATGGTCAACCAAAGCCAACCAAAAGTCAACGATGGTCAACTAAAACTCAAACGAAATTCAACCATGGTCAAGTGTGGTCAACCATAGTTAACCATAATCAACCATGGTTAAGCATGGTTAACCATAGTCAACCATGGTTAACCCAAAGGCAATCATGGGCAAACAAAGTCAAATAAAGTCAACCATGGTCATCCATGACCATAGCCAAAGCAAAGTCAACCATGGTCAAGCAAAAGACAACCATGGTCAAACAAAAGTCAACGATGGTCAACAATAGTCAACCAATATCACCCGCGGTCAACCATGGTCACCCAAAGTCAACCATCGTCAACTACAATCAACCACAACCAAGCAAAGTCAAACACAGTAAACCATATTCAACCAAATTCAACAATAGTCAAACAATAATTGAATTATAATCAACTATATGATTTTAAAGTCAACCACGGTTAACAAAAGTCAACCATAGTTAACCAAAGTCAACAAAATTAAACCAAAGCCAACCATGGTCAACTATAATCAATTATGGTCACACAAAGTCAATCATGATCAACCAAAGTCAACCAAAAGTCAACGATGGTCAACTAAAACTCAAACAAAATTCAACCATGGTCAAGTGTGGTCAACCATAGTTAACCATAATCAACCATGGTTAAGGATGGTCAACCATAGTCAACCTTGGTTAACCCAAAGGAAATCGTGGGAAAACAAAGTCAAATAAAGTCAACCATGGTCATCCATGACCATAGCCAACAAAAATCAACCAAAGTCACCCATCGTTATCCATGGTTAGCCATGGTAAACCATGGACAACCAAAGTCAACCATGGTCAACCAAAGTCAACCAAAAGGCAACCATGTTCAAACAAAGTCAAGCTTGGTCAACCATTGCCAACCAAACATAAACCAAATCCAACCATGGTCAACCAAAATCCAACCAGTGTCAACTATGGTTAGCTAATATCAACCATGGTTAAGCAAAGTTAATCAAAAAGTCAACCATGGACAACTAAAGTGAGCCATAGTAAACCAAAGTCAACCATAATTGACCATGGTCAACTATGTTCAGCTAAAGTCAACCATTGTTAAACAAAGTCAACCATAGTCAACCATATTCAATCAAATTCAACAATTATCATACAATAGTGGAATTATAATGAAACATATTATTTTAAAGTCAACCCTTACTGTCACCCATGATGAAGCGAATAAGTCAACCATAGTCAACCATATGATATTAAAATCAATCGATGTCAACCATCACCAACCATGGGAAACTATAGTCAACCATGGTCAACCATAATCAACCATAGTCAACCATAGTAAACCATGGGAAACTATAGTCATTGATGGTCAACCATCAAGCATCGTCGACCATGGCCAACCATATTCAACCATGGCTAACCATGGTTAACCAATAATCAACCATGGTCAACCATAGTTAACCAATGTCAACCATTATCAACCACACTCAACCATGGTCAAGGAATAGTCATCCATAGTCAACCATAATTAATCATGGTTAACCAATAATCAACCAATGGTCAACATAATTAACCATGCTTAACCAATAGTCGACCAATACTGAACCAACGGTCAACCAATAGTCAACCATGGTCAACCATAAGTCATCCAATAGTCAACCAATGTTAACCCATAACCAATGGTCAACTAATAGTCAACCAATAGCTAACCAACGTTTAACCAATAGTCAACCGATGGTAAACAAATTTCAACCATTGTCAACGATGGTCAAAGAGTGGTCGAACATCACACATTGGACATTTAATATTAATAAACATTAAATTTACACATTAGACATTAATAAACATTTAGACATTGACAAACATTAGTCAACATTGTATTTTCACAATAATTGAAACTATATGTTTGTGTTATGCAATGCTAAACATTAGTAAGATTAGTTTACATTGGGCATTAGACATTAAACATTAAACATTAAACATTAGTTTACAATAAACATTAGACATTAAATATTAGACATTAATAATAATAATAATAACTAGTATTAAACATTACACATTAATTATTAAACATTATTAGTATTATTAGACATTGTTATAATTATTTTTCATTACTTTCCTTAAAATCATTTATAATTATATATATTTTTTATTTATAAGTATTTTTATTATTATAAAATATTTAAAAAAATAATAATAAGAATAATAAGAATAAGAATAAGAATATAAATTATTATTATTATTATTATTATAATTGCAAATCTTTGAGAACCAAAAGTCAACCTTGATCAAACATGCACAACAAAGAGACAACCATCGTCAAATGGCCATTTATTCTTGATTATTCTTGAAAAATAGACCATAGTCTACAAGCCAAATAAATTCAATAGACTATACAATATTATAAGCCATATAATATTATAAATTCAATCATATATAAATTATAAGCCATTTAATACTAATTTTAACATAATCAATACTAATATTGACATAATTAACATTAAGGTTAATCTCATTAATATTAATGTCAACTATTAAGAAGTTTAATGTTAAGAACAATATTCAACCTATTAATATTGGCAACATTAATATTAATATTAATAATGTTTCCTAATTTTAATAATACTATTTGTAATGTTGTCATTATTAAACATTTTTAATAATAACAAATATAATATCTAAAATTAATGTTATATCAATATTCATTACTAACACAAATATAAATATTATGTTATATTATATTATAATATTAAGATATATAATCTAAAATATCTTAATATTAATATATTATTTATGAAACCTTCACACACTAATTTATTGTTAGTATATTATAACCATCAATGTTATATATATAATAAATATTAATTTAGAAAAAGAAGAAATATTGCTTATTAATTAATTATTTTTATTTAAAAAATAAATATTACCAATTTCTTATTTGCTTATTTATAATTGGTTTATTATTATTATATATTTATAAATAATCATATATATTAATATTAAATAATTATTATCTCATAACAATATTTGTTATAAAAATAATAATAACATAACTTTAATTGTGGTATTGAAATATTTTATTATTATTATTATTATTATTATTATAATAAAATAATTAATATTATAATTAAAAATTAAATAATAAATACTATAATAAATATTCATTAAATAATAAATATTACACTAAATATTATAATAAAAAATCAATATTATAATAATGATATTATAATAAATAATAATAATAATAATAATAATAATAATAATTTTAATTTTAATATTAACATTTATAATAATAATAATAATTATAATAAATAATAATTAAAATTGAACAATCCTTCCTCCTCGTAGGCCGACCGTCAACTAGCAAGCCATATCAATATTAATAATATGGCTTATATACGCTGATCGGCATATATCAACCACATTTAAACAATAGATATACGTCGATCGACGTATATAAGCCATATTATTAATATTGATATGTAGCGAATTAATAATCGCTAATACACCAGCTTAGTGAGCTGACGGGAACCATTAGCTCTTAAAACCCGATTATACAATATTATTTTTTATGAAGAAATAATGAATTCTTTAGAAATCGTAATATTACGTTGATCATGTGTATATCATTTTAGAAAGGGGTTGAGGGCAAGAGTCAATGGTGGGGTTTAGTTTCAATTCCTGTAAGGGAGGTGTGGCTATCTACTAAAGCATCAATAGGGATAAAATCTCTTGAGGTGCAAACTTTTCTTCAAATTTCAATAGATGCATATCTAGTGATATTGGCTAGGTTAATGATAAACTAAAAAGGCATGTACAGAGATGTCTTTCTTTAATGAGCATGATTATAGAACTTGTGCAATTCTATATAGACTAGGAATGGTCTATTGGTCTTTTTAATATAGGAGGAAAAGATAATTGTCATTGTTAGTTGGTTATACACTCTCTTCAAACTCTCCATAGAATGCCAATTAGAGTTCAAGGTGGATTGGGTCATTGAATTGCATACAAATATTGGATTTTTTTTTACAGTTTGAGTGGGTTTAATATTTAATAATATGTTTTTTGTTCTTGAAAGTTATACTTTCAAATCAAAAGGAGAGTATAGTAATACACCTCCATAAATAAAAGAAGTTCTTTGTTGCACAAAAATGGGGTTTCATATATCAATTTGATGTCTCACTTAGTTTTGATTTTAAAAGTAGATTATTATTATCATTATTATATGTGATTGAAATAGTCCCTGCTATAACTCTTATATTGAACACAATCAATATAAAGATAACTATCAAATATATATAATGTTGTTATAAATATTTATAATAACATTTTTTGGACAATGTATTAGAGAAATTGAATTTGTGCTATACTTATAATTTTGTCCTAGTATGAATGCACATTGCACTTCTATTGCTTAAAAAAAGTGGGTTTGCGCAACATTTATTCAATGAATTATGTGTGTAGAATGCATAATGTATCTTAGTGGTTTTTATACAACGTTATGGCATTGGTGCTAGTGCCATGTTGTAATAGAGGGCATAGTTTCTTGGTGACTATAGATTTCATGTGAAAGAGAAGAGTATATATAGTTTTGTAAGTTAAATAATGAATCTATGTGTTGAAATTTTTCACCTTATAAACAAGTGATATCATATAACAAAATTATAACTTTCAATTTAATTATAATAATTATTAATTAAATTAAATCAATTTAAAAATAATTAAAATAATAATAATAATTATTATTATGTAAAATATATGATTTTTTAATGTAATATATAATTGAAAATTATTAATGGTTGAGTGAAAGCTAATGATGGGGCATGTGCAAGCTAATGAGGGTCACTTTTGGTGCGTTAGATGCAATAGAAAACTGAAAAATCAGGCATCCCTCAATTTACTCGATTTTTTTGACATTCTTACACAAGATATCTTGCATCGAGTAAAAAAAATGAAACGTAGGAAATTGAGTCACGTTTCCGAATATATAAGTTTTAAGTATTGAAAATTTACATAATTATGTCAAATTTCATGTTTTCTAAAAGTCACTTTTTTTATTTTTTTGGCAAATGATAAGGTATATATTTTTGTGGGTGCAGCCTTTCAATGTCTAAATGACGGTTTCAGGATACAAAAATTCGTAGACATTTATAGAACTCGTATCACTAGTGCAACGCTATTTTTCCAAAATTAAATGTTTAATTTTTAATTTTTTTTTTAATTATGTAAGTGATCAAACCTCGAGAACGGTACATCAAATGTGGGTGCAGCCTTTGAAGGTCTTAATGTAGCTATTTTGACTTGGATTTTTTACAGCATGTAGAGGCCGGTGTCCTCTAGTGCAGCATACAAGTTTTTTTAAAAATGGTTGTGAAATGAAAAAGTTATGGAATAAACACTAATAGTATGTTTTTTGACCAACGGAGTGATGACACAAGAAAATTAGGAAATAAATAGAAAATCTCAATATTTTTTTAAAAACATTACATATTTGGAATCTGCATAAAAAATTCTATCTATGCCTAAAATTTCGTCAATAATGGTCAGGTATGTCATGCTATAGAAAGCGGTGAAAAACATGCATATTGAAAAAAATGTTGAAAATGTCAAATTAGCTATGGTTTAAAAATTCCCTAGCACAGTTTTGGTAAGTCTGAACCAGCCACATAGGATAGTGGCTGACACGTGGGCGCGGGAGGAGTGGGTGATTAGGCGATCAGGAACGTGCGCATGTTATGTTTAAATTCAAATATTTTGATTGGCGCGCGTTTTGTATATGCAAAACGCGCGCGCGCGTTATGTACATGGAAAACGCGTGCGTGTTATGTACATTCAAAACGTGCGCGCGTTATGTACACTCAAAACATGCCAGCATTTTGTCTATACATAACGCGCGCGCATTATGTACATTCAAAACATGCGAGCATTTTGTCTATACATAACGTGCACGCATTATTAACTTCACAAATTTATGCTTTTAAGTGTTGAATAAATTTATATACCCACTACTCCCTAACCCCTCCTCTCCCTCTCCCTAATCCCCACCACTCTTAAACCCCCCTCCCTCTATCTCTCGCATAATCCTATCACTGCTAACCCTTTCTCACTCTCTCCCCTCCTACACCTAACCCTTGCTCACTCTCTCCCCTCCTACACCTAACCCTTACTAACCCCCTCTCTCTCTATCTCTTTTGTACTCCTCCACCAACCCCTATTCCCCACCCCTCTCTCTCTTCTAACCCCGTGACACCCTCCTCCCTCTCTATCTCTCTACAACCCCTTAACCCACCCAACCCACCCACACATAACCACCTCCCCTCTCTTATTGTCTCTCCTAATGATCCCCATACCTCTAACCACACCTCACATCTCTCTTTCTCACTCCCTAGAACTAAGAACCTCTCCTCTCTCTCTCTCTCTCTCTCTCCCTCTTCTCCCCCTAATCATTACTAACCCCCTCTCTCAATATCTCTCTCTATCTCCACCTCGCTAACCCCCCTCCTATCCTCTTACCCCTAACTAACCCCCCCTCTCTCACTCTCTCTTCCCTACTTCTACGCATCCTCTCTCTCTCTCTCTCTCTCTCTCTCTCTCAACCCCCTCTCCCTCTCCATAACCTCTCCCCCATCCCTAACCATCCAACTCTTTCTATCTCTCTGCTACTCCCCCTAGGCCAAAACCCCTTCTCTCTATCTCTCTCCCCTCCTCTCCCTATCCCTTACTAACTCGGGCTCTCTCAGTCTCTCTCTCTTCCTGACACCTCCAGCTACCTCTAACCACACCTCCCATCTCTCTTTCTCACTCCCTACAACTAACACTCTATCCTCTCTCTCTCTCTCTCCCTCCTCCCCCCCCAACCATTACTAACCCCCCCCCCTCTCTCTCTCTTTCTCTCTCCCTCCCCCTCGCTAACCCCCTCCTAGCCCCTTACCCCTATCTAACCCCCCCTCTCACACTCTCTCTTACCTGCTTCTACACCCCTCTCTCTCTCTCTAAACCCCCTCTCCCTCTCCCTAACCTCTCCCCCATCCCTAACCATCCTACTCTTTCTCTATATCTTCTACTCCCCTCAGCCCAAAACCCCCTCCTCTCTATCTCTCTCCCCTCCTCTCCCTAGCCCTTACTAACCCCCTCTCTCAGTCTCTCTCTCTCTCTCTTCCTTCACCTCCACCTACCTCTAACCACACGTCCCATCTCTCTTTCTCACTCCCTACAACTAACACCCTCTCCTCACTCTCTCTCTCTCTCTCTCTCTCTCTCTCTCTCCCCCTAACCATTACCAACCCCCTCTCTCACCATCATCGTCATCAACATAATAATCATCATAGTCTTCATCATCATCATCATCATCATCATCATCATCGTCGTCGTCATCATCATCACCCTCTTCCTCATCATCATCGCCATCATCATCATCATCATCTTCATTATCATCATCATCATATTCATCATCATAATCATCATCGCCATCACCATCTTCATCATCATCGTCATCATCGTTGTTGTCGTCATGAAGATGATGATGATGATGATGATGATGTTGATAATGAAGACGATGAAGATGATGATGATGATGATGATGATGATGACGGCGATGACGATGACGACGATGATGATGATGATGATGAAGATGATGATGATGATGAAGACGATGAAGATGATGATGAGGAAGATGATGATGAGGAAGCGGGTGAGGATGATGATGAAGATGATGATGAGGAAGTGTTAGGAACCCATGTCTTTACTTTGTTAGTATATTTTTGTTGGACGCATATGCTTTGTAAGTCGTCCCGTAGTATTTGTTGATCCATAGTTTGTGTTATTGTTGTTGGCGCATATGCTTTGTAAGTCGCCCATAGTTTTGTTGATCCATAGTTTGTATTGGACCATGGTTTTGACCCGTAATAATTGTTGATCTATATTTTGTATTGGCCCATGGTTTGTATTGACACATGGTATTGACCCATGGTATTGGCACCTAGACTTAGTATATAAGTGTGTGTTGAGGCCTATGAAGGCACCGTGAAGTTATTTGTATTGAGCTTGCTCATAGGAGGTTGCCCCCTCGAAGTGGCCTGTGATCAATATAAAAGTGATTCTGAGTTCTGTCATTTCTGCTATTTCGCATATTCTTATTAATCAATTGTTGCAGGTGCATCACATCTGGTATCAGAGCACTTTCTTGGGCTCGCTGGGTGAAATTTCTGCCAAATTTGTTTTTCGCATCTGTTGTAGGTTAGGATTTGGGAATAATCCCTATCCGCTTAACTGTGGGAAGTACTTGGGCATAATCCCTAAAACGCATTGTGAGGAGTACCATAGGAACCCCGAAGTAGCTCGCCCATTGAGAGGACCTGCCAGCGAAAAGGGTAACGACCCCTACCTGATTGACTAGTTTCCATCCGTGAGATAAACCAAGAGATGTCATTTGTGGCAAAGCGGTTATCAGTTTTACCTGAGCCGTGGAGTGAGGGGTACTGCCCCAATACGCAAGCTATCAAACAGCATTGGTGGCCGAGTGAAACCCCTGAACTATTAGGAAGCCGCACATACCTGGGGTCCATATCTATTTTCAGTTGAACTGTTGCCGATCACTTCCGCTCCAGATCCAGTCGTTTCATATCTATTCTGAAAGTCATTCCAGATCCAGTCACCATTTCAGATCCAGTCGTTTTCGATCCCTTCCGCGCCGTTACAGATCCATCTGTTGTGGATCCCTTCCGCGCCGCTGTTGCCGATCTCCATATCTCCCTTGTTTTTATTCTGTTTCCCTTGAAATTTTTGGGGAACCCCTATCATTCCATTTTGCATGTTTCATTCCTAAGGACCCTATCCCCAATTCCCCTTCCCAAAGCCTGAAATCCCACATTTGTCTATTTTTAGGGTTTGCCATAACTTCCTCATATTTCACCCAATCACCTTCAAATTTTACCACAAAATTCCTTTCTGAATTCTGCTTCTTTGTCCCTCTCTGCCAAATTTTCTCATTCTATCACCCCGCTTCTGAAATCCCCCTTTTTGCTTTCTTGTCCTTTCAACAGTGTCCAAAATCTAGTCAAACCCCAATTACCGATCAGATTGTTTCCCCAATCCAAATTTTCCTTTACTAAATTAGCTTCTGTTTGTGTTTTTCTACCCATTCCACAAAAAAAAAAAAAAAAAAACCTGGTTCTGGTTGTCACCCGTGTGGGAGCAAACACCATGGAGGAAGCACTTGCAGCCGTCCAAACCAAACTCCAAGATCTGGATGAAAAATTTCTCAGCCTCCATCTTCAGCATTCAGCCATGAACAATAACCGACAGCCAGAATATTTTGCAGCCATCGGGTTCTCTTCTTCTAGCAATTTTCGTGGGCCGAAGCTTGATTTTCCTCGCTTCAATGGTACTGATCTGACTGGATGGATATACCGAGTAGAACAATATTTCAGTCTGCATAATACTTTTGATGTCTAGAAAGTTCCACTTGCATCCTTTCATTTGGAACAAGAAGCCCTTCAATGGTATTGTTGGTACATCAAAGCTCATCTCGAGCCAAACTGGACAGATTTTTGCCAACTCATTTTGCCATGATTTGGTCCTAGTGCTTTTGATGATTTCACAGGAGCACTCACTAAACTTCACCAAATTGGCACAGTGAGAGAGTATCAGACAAAATTTGAGAAATTGGCCAATCACACAGAAGGATTGTCTGATGAATTCTACAGGAGTTGTTTTATCAGTGGTCTCAAGGATGAAATCCACTCAGAGGTCAAAATGTTTTGTCCCAACACAATGATGGAAGTCCTAGGGTTGGATAAGCTGGCCGAGGACAAGATCGCAGTTCAACAACGCTCCAAACCCACCTTTGTTCCCTTCCGAAATATGGGTTCCCAGCGACCTCTCATCACGCCTTCTCCTCAACCAACTCCTATCAAGCATTTGTCTGAAATAGAAATGCAGGCACGCCGAGAAAAAGGGCTTTGCTATAATTGTGATGAGAAATTCACTCGGGGACATAGATGTGTTCAACAAAAGCTCTATCTCTTGGATGTGGATTCTCCGCCTGCCTTAGAACTTGGTGAAGAAGCTACAGATACAGTAGATGATCAGGTCGACATTCAACACCCGCTTGTTGACACCCCATCTCAGGACGACCCACCCGAGATCTCTCTCCATGCTGTAACCGGCATCACCACCCCACAAACAATGTGGGTAAGGGGATACTTCAAGAAGCTCCCTCTTACCATACTCATTGATTCTGGTAGCACACATAACTTCATTGACCCTCCGATTGCCAAATAAGTTGATTGTTTTATCCACCCTTGCTCCAACTTTGAAGTCATAGTTGCCAATGGGGGCACCTTACCTTGCAAGGGGAAGTGTCACAATGTGCGTATCTCTTTGGAAGACTATAACCTGCGCTCTGACATGTTTTCCTTGTCCTTAGGCAGATGTGATGTGGTTTTGGGCGTTCAATGGTTATGCACACTTGGCCCCATCTTATGGAATTTTGCTGAACTTTGGATGTAGTTTTCAGTCAATGGGGCACAACACAAATTAATGGGCTTACAACCAGGGTCTCTCTGCATCATCAGTTCCCATCGCTTGGAAAAAATCCTTAAGAAGAATTCACATGGTGTCATCGCTCAGCTCCATTCCATTCAGATGCACCCATCAACAGTCTCCACTACTTCCTTGGATAGATATGCAGGTGTCTTTGCTGAACCAGTGAGCTTGATGCCTTCAAAAGACCTTTCCGGTAAGAATTTAGCTGCATCTACCTCTCAGCAGGAAATGATGGCTATTTTGCATGCAGTACAGAAGTGGTAGCCATACCTACTAGGGAATTATTTCGGCATCAAGACTAATCTCCAGGGTCTGGAAAATGTCCTGGAACAATGGTTCTTCTCCCCAACACACCTTAAATGGGTTATCTAGCTCATGGGTTATCCCTATGTGACCACTTACAAGAAGGGTAAGGAAAATATGGTGGCAGATGCTCCTTCTCGCACAATTGATGACCCGGTTTCTCTTATAGCTCTTTCTCTGCTTGTTCCAAATTGGTTGCAATATGTTCAACAGGGCTATCTCTTCTATGAACTCCATGCTTCTTCATCAGCAGGGCAGTCTGGGTTCTTCAAAATGTATGACCGGGAACAATGTAACTTCTTTTGGAAGGGACTGAAAATGACAATTCAATGGATGGTGGTTGACTGTGATACTTTCCAGGTCAACAAGGGTGAAACGACCCTCCTTTCGGGACTGCTCGCACCCTTGTCCATCCCTACACAGATTTGGACAACTATTTCTATGGATTTCCTGGAAGCGCTCCAGTGGTATAGTACCACATCTAAAAGGACACCATATGAAGCAGTCTCTGGATAGGCACCGCTAGTTCTTCTTCCATACACCTTCAGTAGCTCCCCAGTTTAGGCAATTGACTCAATTCTTCGAAACCGTGATCAACTTCTTCTCATTCTGCAGGACAATCTTCACATGGCAAGAATTCGATTGAAACAACAAGCCAATCAGCATCGTTCTTCGTGCACTTTTCACATCACTGATATGGTTCTTCTTTGTCTACAGCCTTCCATGCAATCCTCCCTGAAACTCAAAAGGTGCCAGTGGCCCGGAATGCAACTCGAGGATGCTACAGGGGACCCACTCCTTCAGATTCTGCATCAATTTCTACATCTAAAGCTTTAAGGACAAAGATTTTTCTAAGGGAGAGGGGATGTTAGGAACCCATGTCTTTACTTTGTTAGTATATTGTTGTTGGACGCATATGCTTTGTAAGTTGTCCCGTAGTATTTGTTGATCCATAGTTTGTGTTATTGTTGTTGGCGCATATGCTTTGTAAGTCACCCATAGTTTTTTTGATCCATAGTTTGTATTGGCCCATGGTTTTGACCCGTAATAATTGTTGATCTATATTTTGTATTGG